>JANZXP010000005.1:34940183-34952149 GCA_027576715.1 Erythroxylum flavicans
TGAAAGGAACCGCTGCGCGGACTGGCTAGCGAGATATGCTGCACATTTTGCGATTGGCACTACTTATTTTGATCTTCTACCTATTGGGTGTCATGTACTCCTCCTAGAGGATATGTCGGGAGTTTGCTTCCCCAAACACGTTATGTAATCGGTTTCTTTTTCCCTCTTATATAAAAAAAAAAAGATATTATCCGTGGTTTATTCTCTGTTTCGTCAATAAAGTCAATCTGAGCCGTCCATTTAACGCCACTCATCGGGGTCATACCATCATCTCTATCGCTTGACATCAATCATCGAAAACTCAAAACAAGAGTTGAACGTGATCTCTGTTGCAGATACGCATTTCTCTCCCGTTTTTTCTTGGTCTCTCTCTCTCTCTTAGAGGTTTTGTTTCATTAGATTTTTCAGTTGACAATTTGGTGATTTACAAACTTAAACTTCACAAGAGAATGGAACTAGGAATGACGAGTCAGCTCAGAGCCAACTCGACTCTTAGTCTGGAACGAGTAGCGAGCTGATTGTGGAAATCCTCAGGTATTGTTCCAGCTCTTTTTTTTGTGTTTTTGCCTGTTTTCCAAATCTAATTCCTCGCAATTGTTCGCCACTTTCATTTAACCAATCTTTAAATTTTTATCACATTTATAGTGTCTTTTGTAAAACCATTGGCTTGAAAGTTTCATCTTGATGAACAAAGGTAAAGGTTTAGTCTTGTGTTTTGGAGATTTTCAATTGATTATAAAATTTTGGTATTTCATTGGATGTAATAACTTATAGCTGATTCTTGGGGCTTTGTTTTCCACTTGGGTTCCTTGAATTTGTGTTTTAAGTCAGGGCTGCTTAGTTGGGGTTTGTTGGATCGGTATTAGTTGGTATCTTTTCTTTGTGCATTAGTGTGAAATCTGGGTTGTAATTTGATTTTGCAATCTGTGAAATTCAGGCTTTTCAATCTGAAAGTCTTTCTGATGGATGATGAAACATCGGATATCATGAACCTTGACTTGAACCTTAGGCCCGGTCCTGAGGCCTCAGCAGGATCAGTGCCAAGAGAAGCAGTAAACTTGTATAATTGGGTTAATGACCCTAGTGAGAGACTTAGTGAAGAGCTTGATGACCCAATTGAGAGAATAAGGGCTGCTGTTGATGATCCTATCGACGGAATAAGGGATGCTGTTAGAATTAGAGCTCGACCGCAGTGGAGTTGGCAACAAGATCAAATTCCACGTGAAACTCGATCACTTTCAGTTGAATTGGATCAATTGGTGGGCAACTCTAGCAATATGAGCACGTTGCAGACTGGTGAGGGTAGTGTTACTGCTGAAGAAAGAAGGGGTGAGGTCACCAAAATGTATGAACATAACAATGGGTTTTTGGATGATCACGTATTGGGCAAAAAGAATGATTTTGAGAAGGGAACTGGAAACGATGGGAGCTTCTTTGATTGTAATATCTGTTTCGATTTGGCCAACAACCCAGTTGTCTCTTGTTGTGGTCACTTGTTTTGTTGGTCATGCCTATATCGATGGCTAAATGTATACTCAGATGCAAATGAATGTCCAATGTGTAAGGGAGAGGTATCCATCAAGAATGTTACTCCAATCTATGGCCGTGGGAATAACATTCGGCAGCCGGAGGAGGATTCTTCTCTGGAGATCCCTCTTAGGCCCCCTGCTAGGCGAGTTGAGAGCTTGAGGCAAAGTATTCAAAGTTCTTTTAATTTCCCTGTGGAGGAGATGATTTGGCGGCTTGGAAGTAGATTTGATATGATTAGGGATTTAACACCTGTCCAGGATCCAGATGGTGACCGTGAGACAGCAGATAGGACTAATTCCTTTCATAATAGGATTATGACATCTAGGGGAGTACGTGCTGAGCAAAATCCAATTACTCCTCCTGATGACATATCAGAGTTAATCCCAAGCAGCACAGCTAATCCTGATACATTATCTGCTCGTAGGCTTCACTCACTTCTACTACGGAGAATGCAGTCACGCTCACAAAGATCTTCAACTCACTCATTGTATTCGTCTGCATTTTCTGCTGAAGGGTTAGTGGAGGCATATTTCAGGAATCATTCTGTTGGGAGGAACAGGGAGCAGCCTCCACCTGCTGATGATAGAGATTCCTTTTCAAGCATAACTGCAGTTATAAACTCAGATAGTCAAATGGACACAGCCGTGGAAATTGATTCTCTGGTTTCCTTTTCAAATTCTTCTTCCCGAAGAATCAATGATGCTTCAAGGGTCTCAGATGTAGACGGTGGGGATTCTCGTGCACCTAGGAGGAGGAGATTAAATTAGGCAATAGAACTTGGCATGGTCCGCATTTATGGATATTTCTCTAGTTTTATGCAAGTAATATCTGCATTTATGGTGCTTTTGCGCTTTGCCATCTGCAAGAGTCTCAACTTATGAGGTGATTATAATCTTTCAAACTTCTTATCGCATGTATTGGTAATACTGTCATGCGCCATCCGGGGTGTAATGCATTTTATATATCAAAATTAGTCCTGCAGTGAAGAAAGCAGTCAAATGATTGCCTTCTTTGTACATAGCATCTTTGCAGCTTCTACGGGACGACTAATTCATTCTTACTTGACTTACAGTAATTTAAGAAATTTATTCCATTTGGCTACTTCTCTTTGTAGATTGTTAGACTGTCACATATTATGAACGAGTTCCCAAAGGAAACAAGTCACTTTGGCCTTTTAAGTTTTTGACTTTACCAGAAGGATAAGATACTAATTTTGAATTTTTTATCCGGAGCCAAAATCTTTTTGTTCCTCTTCATAATATCTTTTTGTGCTTCTGGTACTTCACTGGCCCTAAATATTGAACGGTCTTCTTTTGACGTATCCTCTTTAGTTTCTTTATGTGAATGATTTAGTCGTATCCTGGTGGCTTGTTATCTCTCCCTACTTGTCTTTTGGCTACTTCTCTTTGCTACAAAAATTGAGAACCAGTCTGAATTGCAGAAGCTACGCATTTCTATTGGTTACTTTAGCTATTTGCGCAGTACTTGATTGATAATCATGGAATCATCTAAGCTTTTTTATTCAGTTATTTTAAATAGGAGTTAATAGGAGGGATAATGCAAACTATAACCTGCTGTACCTTCTTACTGAAAGTGGGAGTCGTTCTTTCTTAATCTAAAGTCTAATGGTACTCAAAATAACTTCAGAAATTGAGGTTGAGGTTTTCATTCTCCACCCTCCTGTAAGGAAACAATTGATGATGGACAGATTTAAAATTGAGGGAAATATCCTATTTTTATATTTGGAGATGTACATTTTAACTATTGTTAATTCTTCGTTTGTTTGTTTTTTAAATTTCTCATTCTTTTTCTCATACTCTTTTTCTTGGATTTTATTTGAGGTTTGGCTTCATTTTTAAGTTTTCTTCTGGTTTCTGAGTGCTGCAGTTGAAGGTGGTCCATTGTCAAGGGGTCACCAAAGGGCAACTGCCAGTAGTGGTGGTGATGGTGGGTGTTTGTTTTCGTAGAAGACATGCTGCTTGAGAAGCCAAAGCTGAATAAGGGCTTTAAGCAATGATAAGGGGAGATGGTATCTTTTAAAAACCTTTCAGTAACGAGGAGATAGCATAAGTTGGATGTTCGTGGGTTGTGGTTGGACTAGTTTGGTGATACAATTGCTTGATTGTTGTCAAAGGAACATAGGACGTATGTCTGGAGTGCCATTTCATAGGATTGAAGGGAAGGCGCTTGAGGCAGTAGGATTTTTTGCTGTGAGTTTGTGTAGGAAGTATAGAAGATCTATAGAGGGTTGATTTTTCTTGCTGAGAGTCAAATGGAAAAGCGGGAAGCGATTCAGCCATTGTTTATGGCATACAGTTATTAATGATTAGTTTTGTGCATTTTTGGCGTACAATACAAGTAAGGACAAATTTTTAAAACAACAAACAATTGAATATAGCGACTTAAATTAAAACAAAGGACAGGACTTGGATTGAAAGCATCCTGACAAGTGAAAAATATATCAAATCCTATCTCTTCAAAACCATGGCAACCATTTGCTAGCAAGATCACTGAACCATCAAGTGTCTCTAATCAAGAAAAACAAAAACAAAAGCTTCTCCTGAGATGAAATCCTTCAAAATCTGTGAAAATGAGATCAAAACATTTCAGTGCTTTTTTGCTCGATTGGGCCTTTTAAAATAAAAAATCTTTAGCCTTTGAATGAAGATTGTAAATTCTCAATTGAGACAAACAACTCCATGGTTTTGGTAATCAACATTGGATGTAGACATATTGATTGCATGGCTTTTAATAGGAGATGAAAAGGCCGCAAATGGAGGCATCCCTGGAGTTGTTTGCCAGCAACTCCCACTAACTCGAAAGGAATTTTTGGGTAAGTGATTATTCTGAAATTAATCACTTGGTGCGAACCTATGTGCTGAACACTCTTCTGAGTTAAAAAAACGATCCTATTTCAGCTCTGAGTTACTTCAATAAGATTGCTTGCAAGCATCATTTTGAGATCAATTCTCTCTATGTTTTGCTTTATATTCTGATAAGTTCAACCGAGACTCGTGCACATTCGAGGTCTGCTTGGTCAATTTCCTTTGTATTTTTCTAAACCTACCCCTGGAGTTCTCGTTAGTCAATTAATTAAAAGTTCTAACAGGTACAAATTTTGCTCAAATTGTTGTGTCCAAAAGTGCGAGAGAGTTGCAAATATTGGGTGTATATGTTCTAAGATTTTTTTTTATTTTTTTAGTTTAAAATTTTATTTTCAATTTTTAAAATTAAGTTCATACATAATATTAAATATTTTTTGTATCATATACGTTACTAACCACGTAAATGCTATAATTGAAAAATATAACGACGAACTATTTTTATAAAAAAATTAAATTTTAAATTTTGATCTAATATTATAAAATTGAGTTAATTTGGAAGTTTTATAATTAATATAATTTATTTAATATATTGAAAAATTACAATAAAATTAAAATAATATAATAATTGGTAGAGGAAACTCTTCCACATGGCATAACGAGCTTCGTCAGAGCAATTATATATATGGTAAATCATTTCAACTTAATTCCAAATATATACTGTATTACTGACTGATTTGATTGTCTTGCTCTGTGTTTTATTAGGCAGCAATGAATCCATTCATTATGCCTTCCACCAGTAATCCATTCGCTCGATTTTTTGTATGCCTGATGGTTCTGTCTACACTACTGGTCAAATCAGTATAATATCATCCAATTTAAGGTTTAATATTTAAAATCTCCATCTCGGTATTAATTTAGCCTCTGGAACCTCTACCTGGTTTTTCTCCATTGCCAAACTACTTCAGCTCTCTTTCTCCTTTCTAATTATTCCTGTCTGTTCAATGTTCAACTCATTCATAATTTGGTACCTTGCTTTTTTCTTACATGTAAGTTAGGTTATAGGATATCTAGCATCGATTTTCTCCGTCTTTTTTTAGTGTTTGATTGAGGAAGCGCGAGCACAAACTTCTTGCAAATTAAGAGAAAAAAAAATTTGTTGCTAAGCTACCAAGGTTATTAGCAATAATATGTTTATTAAGAAATCTTGACTTGTTGATCTGATATTGCTTATAGAATATGTCAATGGATACCATACGACTTTGTAAACATAACGAACTTTGTCTTGTCTGTAACATTCCCACATTCGATTTGATTTTCTAAACGATTTAGCATATTGTGCACTCAATTTCTATGCACGAAGATCAGACCTCTCATTAATCAAGTATGCCAATTGGATTCTTTTCGATAAAGGAATACAGTTAGGGTTGATTATATTTAACTTCTTATAGTTTGACTTTTTTATTTTAAAAATTATCATTTAGTTTTTATAATATTATTTAGTTATTATATGTGTCTTTCTTTTATATTTTTAGTTTTTATTAATTTATAATTTCAAAATAACAATATATTAGAATTAAAAAGAAATAAATTTAATTAAATATATTTAATAAAACATGTATTCACTCCAGTTTCTTCTTGAGCAACGAAGGGTTAGAAGAGAAGGATTTTTCATCGATTTGGCAGAAGTTCGGGCTCGTATTTGCAAATATCCAAATGGTGATCGATGGCGAAGAGGTTATATATAAAAATGCCAGTCCCATCGTCATCATGCCCTTGAATTTTGATTACCCAAATGAGCTTTGAGCCACAAAAAAGTGTAAAAGAATACAAGAAAGATGTTGCACAATTATTATGAGAGCATCATTGTCATTATCAACAGAGTCATGAAAGAGTGCAATATATTAGGGCTTCATGTCTCTTTCTTTGCAGGCATAACACAGCATCCCAGGATGAGTAAGAAGGGCCACGACATGATGATGATGATAACGTTGATGATTATGATAATGAAATAAAGCATGACAAAGTCATAATCATTATGTCTATGAAGGGGAACAAAGATCCTTCCATTTCCACGGATGTCTTTTTTCTTCTCAATCATGCAAAAATAAAACATCCTTTTTTCTTACCCGTTAATCTGTCTTTTTAGCCTAATCTAAGTTACTTAGGGGTGGTCTCATAATAATTGCTGGATACTTTTTAATTTTTACCTGTCAGGATCAATGGCTTCTCTGCTAATTTACAACCAGGCATCTGCGTATCAATCGAAACAAATTCCTTTGGTGGCAATCATTTTAGGAGGACATGGTTCTCATGACTCCTTGTTATAATGAGCAATACATAGCAAGGAATCATTGTGCTATATAAGTTAATAATTTCCAATGAGCTATAGTATTTAACGTTGTAATCACTATCTATTTGATTCCCATTATTACTTGTTCTTTCAACCCCTTAGATCATCTCCTTGTTAGTGATTTACAACTCTCAGTTAAATGCCGCACGAAATATGAGATAGCCTTTAGAAATGAAAAATCTCTCCAAATACATCTATCGTTGAAAAGCTTCAACTTTTTCCCTCTTCAAATTAATAAAAACATTCGATCGGTTACATTTAACTTAGTTATTTGTATATATTACAGAACAGATAATTATGCGTATACAAATTTTATAGGTGTATATCATGTGTATATTATAAAGAAAATTCGGCAGTCGATTCTGGCCTGCATGAAAAGGAGCAGCATATGAAGACAACCCCACACATTAACAGGCTGACAAAGGTGGTAGTACGCCTATAGAAGTCACTATTTGTACGAAAATTGACTGCCTGCCTTAGTTTTCTACGTCCCTTTTTCGTTTTGTGCAGCAGGAAGCTACATATACATATCTAATACTACTTGCTGGACAATAGCAATCATTATGTGTGCTATTTTGCCTGCTCTTCTAAAACCTTCTGTACAGTCTAGATCTTGACAGTTCTTTCGAGAAACCAGGGATCAATAGATCCTATCCCATCGATCCAACAAATGGACCCTAGAAAAATTAGATGACTAATAGCTCATAAAATAGATACAGAATAACGAAAACAAGTAATCTAAATTTATATAGAAGTACGATTAAAATCGATTAGAACAGAGTTGAAATACTATTTTTTATACAGAAGATATGATGTCACTTTTAAAAACAGATTCTTTAAGGATTAGAATATCATTTTTAATACAGAGGTTCTGGTGCCTAGTAGTAGCACTACCATTTTTCAAAAAAATAAAAAGTAGCACTACTTCTGCAGAGAAAATAAAGTTGCTCTACGTCTGAAGGAATATAACGATTGTCTCCGGTTGAGTTGCCTAGATCCACTGCCTGACGTTGGAGAAGCTGGAAAGAGGTTTTATGTGAAAACTGTAGCTAAGGTTGACAGGCTTTAGTCCGCAGTTGAGTAGTATGAGAAATAATAACTTAAGCCTTGACTTCCATTAATGGTGGGCAATGATAACGTGATGAACTAATAGTGGCATAATCAAAAGTGTAATATCATGAAAAAAAAAAAAAGAAGTGCAATATTGTGCAATTAAAGTTGCAGCCATAAGTGTTACCTACTCCCTTCAAACTCACCTACGCTACGCGTAAGTTGATTTGAGTTCGACATTTTCTACTAAACACTGTTGGCTGCCTTAAGTTGGCATTATTTTACTGATACCTATGAAGAAAATGTTGTAACTTTTACATGCTGAGCAACCAAAAGAAAAAAAAATTGGTGTGGATGAATAATAGTACTACAAACATCTGTGAGTTCCACTTCTCTTGCTTACAAAAGATTTATGTATATTAACACAACGAATGAATAACTAGTTACATTTATATAAACATATGCATATGATTTACTAACCCGAAGAGGAGCCGTATTACAAAGAAGGGAGGGAATGTATCATTAGGCCGAATGCCCGAAGTAAAAGGAAATTAAACTAAAAATACATGATTCGACGTGACGTTCAGTGAACAATTACTAACGCAAATCTCCTTTCGTCACACCATTGTATTATGTTTTCTCTTTCCATGAATTAGCTTAGTTATTGCTAGTTCTAAGTATTTTTCTGCTTTACAACTGGAGGCAAAGGAGAGTCGGGAAATTACTTATTATTTGATTTTAAAAATTAAATAAATTTTAATTATTACTAAATATGGTGACATTAATTATACCCCAAAAGGTTTTTCTAGTTTGGTAAGTATGTTCATGACATCAATTTTAAGAATATAAATTCTGTTAAAGAAGGACAAGACAATCATATTAATTTCTAAATACACTAAACCTAAGATAAATCTTTTTACTTGGAACTCTCCCATTATGGATTGACGGGGTTAAGTAAAGAAAATGAGGTAACTAGGAGTCAAATGTACGTTCTAAAACATAAGAAAACTAGAGGCTTAATTTCCTTCTACATGGGACTCGTACAAAGGTTGTATTATGTTCTCAAATGCATCCAACCCCAACCATCAAAATCCTGATCTTGTGGTTGCTTTCATTTCCATAGAAACTACTAACTTCAAATCACTAGGAGCATTGGTGCTCTAGACCGATAATTAGAATTTAGGACATTTATGTAATTGTAATTAGATGAGCTGGATCTAGGTTGAGCTTTATAGGATGAGTAATGCATGTGCATATTCATCATGCATGCCTAGCAGATGGACCAAAAGCAAATATGTTAAACAATCAAAGCGCAATAATTCGTTTGTAATTCTAGCTTTCGGATATTGAATCCAAGAAGTACCCACGACAACGTGGTTACGTGTGGAGTCTAAGAATGACTCGGAACAAAATCAGAAATATGAAGACGGTAATAAGATCCAATGTAAACATGATTGCTGATGTAGGAATTGTCTCCTGGGAACGATGTCCTGTGACAATAACATCCTGTGTTTGACCTCTTGTCTACTCAAGTATGCTATCGCTACTAGCACTATGATCTATCCCTTCATCAGCGTATATCATCATTGGTCCTGTTCTTCTGCTGCTTCTTCCAATACATTTCATATTACTTTACGCCATCCCTCACGTCGTTTCTCTGACTATCCACTCATCATTACTTCACTCACGCCTTTCTTCGCATTGACTTACGATCCGTCACACCTTACTGTTCCATTCTTTCTTGGGAAAAGATATAGAAAAACTGCAACATTGTCTTCAGTAACTATATTATGCCACGTTAAACATGTCATTATTTACCAAACATTTACATAGCAAACAATAATTTAGATGCTCTCCCCATTTCACACAAAAAAAGAAACCTTCTATTATTGTATGCATAATATCATCTATTTGTAGGAATCATAAAACAGAAATTTCATCCTTGTTTTCTTTTTACAATAAAAAGTATAACCGTGTTATGGAAAGCCTAATTGCGTGCGATCATTATTTATCAATAAAAAAAAGTGACTTTTAGATTCCTGTCGCCAAACTTGAAAGAAACTAATTACTAACCTTTTCTTTTCTTAGATACGACCATGATTGTCTAAAACGTGTATTTCACCCTTCGCTACTGGCCTATTGAGTGGGAGTGTCAGCTATTTTTGTTAATGACGGAGCCAAAACATTTCAATACCTAACAGCTTGAAGAAATGTGCCAAAAAAAAAAAAAAAACCCTAATGGTCTCTGCTTTTGATGCTGTCGATAATAACGCTAGGTCCCTATTAATTTACTATTACTCTTCGGATTGATATAAAGATAGATCTGTTTCAGACTTTTTTAGAACTTTTTCTTGTCCATTTTAAGAGTTTCTCTCTGTTTATTTTCATGAAAGTTAAACTCGTCATTTAAAGGTTAAAATCTTTTTGTAGGTTTTGTCATCTTCTGATGATGATACTTTTATTAAGATATTGCTTTCTAATTGGTTTAAAAGATTGAGTAAATATAATTATAAGTTTGATAGTCATGAGTGAAATGTTCTCAAATGACAAATACTCCATGTGTGTATGGTATCACGAATTTATTTATTGTGTTAGGATTATTAACTAATTCGAATTGAGTTGGGTGAAGAGCAAAGCTTTCGTAAAGCATGTCTATTCCATTCACAATATTTCAGTAAGAGATTTTGTTTAAAAGATTACAAACTCTTCCATAGTTTGTGATAACACCTCATAATCTCAATTGTTACATATTGTATAATTTTTTATTATTTTACACATGGTTAAAATTATTTTTGTTGTATATTTTATTTATTCTTATCATTTATCTTATTTACCCTTATCTAGTTATTCTCGAGTTATATATTAAGGGATACTTACCTGTTGACTAATTATCAAATGCAACACATTTTTTTCGTAGAGCCTACATTTTGTTAGAGTAGTGCCCTAAAGGTAATCGCCTTTAGTATGTTTTGTACAAAGTTGTACACAGCTTTTATTTTCAATAATAAAGAAAAACATATTTCATTACTTTGGTATTCATTATTTATGAACTGATATTGATCTATAAGCAAATTAATGAAGCTCATGATATATGACATAGCATGAAGGAAATTATGATGTGATCATACTACTGAGATTCCTATTATATGCAATTATGTCAGTATCTAAATTATCTCTAATCATAGGATTAATGAGACTGGACATCGTTAATCTGAATACACTAGCATATGTCAAACTCCTTGATTTGATTAAGTAGTGGATCTCAAAAACTGTAAACATGAGATGTTTATAGTTGAGATGTGGATGCTTACTAGAGGTAGTAAGTACATTGGATGACCTACTATGAGATCATCACAAGGATTTCCTATTCTAATGTCAGTGATAATCTTGTCATAGCAATGGTGCAAGTATCCTTAGACTTGAGGTACTCAAGGATATCTTGGATACTGATTTTGTGCTTTGACTCTATTCCTTCTTGCATTGCAGAGGTCACTCATAGGGTGGTGATTGGGTACAGCTTAAGGTATTCAAAGGTAATTGAGTAGCCAATAGAGGATTCACTACTTCTGTGATAGCAGAAGATGATACCCACGACTTCTTGTTGAGGTCATTACTTGGAAATCTCTGGCCGGAGTACATGTGTCTTGAAGAATGTCTTCACTTAGGCTAGATTTGACGTAGTCTGTCTAGTAACAATTGACACTTTGCCCATACTCATAACCAAGTGGGGTATAGTATGGTGAAAGGACAAATTGCACAACAATTGTCTATGGGAGGGTTCGTGAGATGGCTTGTGACGAGCACGGGTTTGTTCATCAAACCACTTACTTTTCGGTCAATTGGGAGTCATGATATGTTGCTAGATGCCGCTTATGACTTGCTTGGATTAAGTTTTAATCTAAGTGGCCAACATAACCGGGAACCTAATGGGTCACACGCATAAGAGTAACTCGGAGGATTCGTAAAATAGTTTTAGATAAAGATCCATTATACAGAGAGCAATAGAACCAAATGGATCCCGATGAGATCGGGATATGTCCAGATGAGATCGCAACGTTCATATTGTTGAAACAGGTCTCCAGTGTTACCCAAGACCCAGTAAGACCAACCATGGTATGATTGGACCACCTCAGTTTTATATATATATATAAATATATATCAATATCTATATAAAGAGTGACTCGGAGAATACATAAAATAGTTGTGGTTAA
>JANZXP010000005.1:34952249-34971961 GCA_027576715.1 Erythroxylum flavicans
TAGTGCGATACTGTAGAGCTAAACTACTGTAACAATAGCTCACGATATCTTTCTAGTGAGAGAAAGAAAAGGCTGAGAGCCTAGAGAGGCTAAGATAGCCGAAAAAGAATACTTGGTGTACGAGACCTAAAGAGGCTCGAGAAGAAAGAAAGAATACTTATACAGTTGTTGAAATATAGTGAATACTCAGAAGGAATCTGAGGACTGGACGTAGCCCACGGTTTGGGGTGAACCAGTATAAAATCGCTGTGTCTACCCTCTATCTCTCATCTTATTCTATTTTGTTCTTAAACAAGTACATGGAAGTTATTTGGGACTTAACTCATAACAATTTTTGTTAGTGATATTCTTTTAATAAGTCAGAGAAGTTCTTATCAAGAAAAATTAAAGTTTTAGTATTTGAAAAAGAATATATAATTCAACCCCCTTCTTGTGTATTTCATCTCTTATACTTAATTTCTATATTAATGTGTGATTTACTTCAGTTAGAACCCTAGAATATTGTACATGAGAGATAATATTGGGAAGTTAGAAAGTGCATTTCATGCTTATGCATAATATAGCATACACACACACGAATATTTATTTTTACACACATTAAAATGATTGTACATGCATTCATTTGACATTTTCTGGGTATAATTGATTTATAAATATGATTATGATGTGAATTGTGGAGTAATTGTCTTGAAAATTAATTTGGTGAGTATAAGTGTTGATTTAGAATTTTTGATGAAATTGAGGAAATTTATGAAAATTTTGAGTATTTTTAGACTAGAAAAAATTTGCCAAGTGGCAGGACAATTGATAAATGGTAGTAGAAATAAGAGCCAAATGGCAGTGGAAATTTTTATAAATGACTTTAGGAATTATTGACAAGTGTCATTGAAAATTGGGAGACAATTGGAGTAGAAATTGGTGTTAAATGAACTAGTTATTAAAAAGGGGCTTATTATAAACTATGAGACGAGAACATGTGGCAAGTGACAAATGTCATGCCACTTGCCACATGCCTCACCCTCGTTATACTCACCCTTGCAAGACATCTTTGATTTGTTTCTCTTTTGTCTAAATATTTCATCTTCTTTGTGGCTTTCTTCTTATTATTCTCTTTTATGATTTTGTTTCATCAACCTTCATCAATGTCACACCTTGGTTTCACCGTTCATTTGCTGCCATCATTTTGTTGTCTCCTTCATTTCTCACTAAAGAGCTAACCCTACCACCTTTGAATAAGCATGCTTGTGAGAGAGAGGAAAGCTAGGGTTAAGTGATATCTTGAAGATTTTGAAGCTAAATCAAGTAAGTTATACTTTGATCTTCATGGTTAGTCATAAATGAAACATTTTTGATGAGTAATATGAGATTTATGATTTGATCATGAAATTTTTTATGTGCTTTAACGTGGGTGTAATAAAAAAGAGATTATGTTCTAAATTTTGTGTGCAAATGTTGTTCTTGAGTTGCTTAATAAAAAGTATTTATGATGATAGATTTAGGGATGAATGATTGTGAAAAGGAAGTTGAAATATGATGATGATGTATGGATGAAGAAGTAAATAGGGTTAATCTTGCTTTTATGTTATGATGAGTGATAATTTATGAGTTGTGCTATAGGTGATTTTGAGATGATTAAAATAAAAATGGTGCTTGAAAGAGTTTTGAAAGTTGAAAAATGAAATGAGATCATGTTCCATTTTTAGTTTGATAATGAAAGTAAGGAATTGATGAATGAATTTATATATTGTGTTCTTGTCTTGAGAATATGAAAAATTTGAATATAGGCTATATTTTGGATTAATTAGATTGAGAACTTAAGGTGTAAGAAGGGTGTTGGAGTAATATTCTTAAAGTGAGAATTAGGTATATAAATGAAAGATGATAAAGGAGTTGAATGGGTGTTGAAACATTGATGAATATAAGGACACATTGATGTCATGTTTTTGTGGTTAGGATTAATGACCTTGTGTGACTTGTTTTGTGAATGTTTTACATTGGTAATTGAGGTAGAAATGAAGAGGTTATGAATTTAAAATGATGAGTTTTGAAAATGAATTGTTTGATGCATTATGAATGAGATATATTATGGAAAGAGATAGGATTTCATAAATGAAGAGATTAAGTTAGAGATGGTGAATCAAATGAGTAGAGTCTCGAGAGTTTAATATAATCAATGTAGTACTCGAATTAGTATGAAATTATATTGTAATAGAAGAGGAGAATTTTAGAAAATTTGGAGTGACATTGATGTTAGGAGATTTGTTAAATTCTTATGGATGAAGGAAGAAAGTGCAGGGAACAATTGTAGCCCCCACCCCATGATCATGACCTGACAAAAATAAGTTTCTGTCACGATCGTGGCCCTCACCCTATGATCGTGGCCTGGCCAGAAAATGTTTTTGTCATGATCGTGGCAGGACCACCACAATCGTGGCCAACCTCAAAAGTTTCTATCATAATCGTTGCAGGGACACTGCGATCGTGGGCAAACCTATGGAGAAAAAGAGTTGTCTTTTGAATGATGTTTGAACCAACTAATGCTAGGGTGCTTCCATATGATGCATTTAGGCATGAATGAAATCTTGAATGAACCTAGTTGATGATGAATGAGATGATTAAAGTGAGTAAAGTGTATTAGGTGTTAAAGAATGATTGAAAGATGATGTTAATTGATTATGAGATGTGTATTAAGGAAATATACCCTAGATTGTCATTGAACATGCATTATACATAACACATATACATATGTATATGATTGAGTATTCATGTGAATGTGCAAACTAGTGGTGTGTAAATATGTATGTTTGCATGATATAGAAGAGCAATTAAAGCAACTACATCCAGACATTAGCAGGACATCGAGGCAATAAGCTATCTGGAGTAAAATGTGAGTAAGCTAGATGGTCTTATATGATTAATTGTTTCTTTTAAATTTTGTATTGAATTATTATGATAACTGTGAATGTGTTGATTCATGACATTAAATGTCTAAGGAGTTTGATGCATGTAAAACATATTAGAAGTGCTTATTAAATGTGAATTTGACTGAATAAGTGATTTTCAACTTAAATGTTGAATGTCAGACTAAGGTCTGATGATAAATGTGAATGAGATTGTGATAGTGAATATGAATGTGTAAGATTGAGCACAATTGATTAACTAAAAGCATGTGATGCATTCCATTACATGAATGCATGATAACATAAAGGCGTTTATGATCGAAATCGCCAGTGAAAAAGAGCTTAAAGCCCAGAATGTGGTAAGACCCTTTGGCTCACTATGTATAATGAGCCATGTATCCCCAACAGATAAGGGACAATTATTAATGAGCTCGGTATTCACAATAGATCACTCGGTCACAACAACATAATAATTGAACGTGAGTCTCATGATCATTACATAAACATTTAATATGTATATGTTTTGAATGATTTCAATGTATTGTTGAATTGTGTTGAATGAAAAATGTGAAAATTGCAAACAAAGTATTTTTGTGACACTACATGATGATAAATGAAAGGATGTCAATTATGTGACTATAGGAATTGTTGTGTTATGTGATATGGGTGAACCATTGAGGATGGATAACTCACTGAGTTCACAAAACTCACAAAATTTGCAACATTGCCTTTTCAGATTCGAGAGAGGCGATTTAGCTTTTAAGACAACTTAGAAGAGATCTAGTACATATTTTGGGATAAAAGAAATGACTCAAAGGTTGGTCAGCTATGATTGAAGGATTTAGATAAAATTTTTATATAATTCCTCTTATATGCATTACACTTTGTAAGCGGAGTTGTAAACTCTGATTAGCTTTTGATAATGTACATATAGGGATGATGTATATAATGCTACATTGTATTTCATATTTTGTGAAATGAAAATGAGGAATTGTGCATTTGAAATTGTGATGTTTGTGTTTTAAATTATGATGCCACGAGATAAGTGAAAGTGATATAGTTAGTGCATCGCTTCTATCGGGTATGTGCTCGAACATCTGATAGATGTATGGGCATGTGTCAGATCAGAGTGGGGTGCTACATTCTTGATCGAACCGGTGGTCAAAAAGATTGGTTATGACGCTTGCTAAATCTCTTACCAGAACCACCTTGAGATTCACTAGGCCTCTTTAGTTTAGACTTTGATCTATATCTTGATTGACTATCTTTCAACAATTGCTCAATTCGGATCAAGGCAATCTGTAGTTCGGTAAAACTACCTAGATTAAAAATGGCTAACCTTGTTCAAATCTCCATATTCAGCTCGTCTTCGAATCTCCTGCACTTGTCTTCCTCTGTAGGAATCAAGGTAGTAGCATACTCCATCAGTTTGTTAAGCTTTATCTCATACCCTGCCACAAATAAATTGCCCTGCTTCAAATCCAGAAATTTCTTCATCTTTTTGTTTAGGTAAAATTTGGGCATGTAGTTCTCCTTGAAGACTCTCAGAAAGTCTTCCCACCTCAAGTTACAAGGCGTACTGCCTAGAACAGTTTTCCACCATTAGTATGCTGGGCCTTACAGTAAGGAAACTGCATAGTTGAACTTCTCATCCAGATTGCAGTCCAGCTGATCAAAGATTCTCTTTATTCTCTCTAGCCATCCCTCGACTTCTGCAGGGTTTGTACTATCGTAGAAGTCCACAGTCCCTTGCTTTCACAGTTTATTGTACCTCCTTTCCCTTCTCTTGGGAATTCTCAGAGGCATCCTCTCAGGTTGAGATATCGAAGACTCTCTACTGGCTCCTACTGATTCTAAATTGTTTATGTCAACTGACCTTCCAACTTGATCATCTATGGCGGATGACCTATAATAGACAATAACTTCGATTACTATCTGCATTTCTCCCAATATTTCATATCTAATGTTCCTATATGCCTTTATGGATGTCAAATCATGATTTGATACTAAGAGCTGTGGTGCCCCACTCCCATCTGGCATATACTTGTACATTCATCAGATGTTCAAACACATACCCGATGGAAACAGTGCGCTAGCTATATCACTTTCACTTATCTCATGGCATCATAATTTAAAACATAAATATTACAATGTCTAAAATCCAAATTTTCTCATTTCATTTCATAAATTAGAACATACATTGTAGTGTTACAACATTATCCTTGTATATATAATATCAAAGACCTATCAGAGTCTACAACTATGTTTATAAAATATGCCACATACATGAGGAATTATACAAAAAATTGTATCTAAATCCTTCAGTCCTAACTGATCGATCTTTGAGCCATTTATTCTATCCCAAAAGTAGTATTATCTCTTTTAGGTTGTCTTAGAAGCTAAATCGCTGCACTTTCAAACCTGAAAAGTCAACATTGCAATTTTGGTGAGTTTTGCGAACTCAATGAGTTAACTATCCTCGATGGTTCACTCATATCACATAACACAACAATTCATATAATCACATCATTCACATCATTTCATTTATCATCATGTAGCATCACAAAACACTTTGTTCATAATTTTAACATTTTTCTTTCACCACAATTCAACAATACATGACAATCATTCAAAACTGACATATCAAATGTATATGTAATTCTCATGAGACTCACATTCATTTATTACGTTATTATGACTGAGTGGCTTTTTTACTATCCTGTATCTATTGTGGATACCGAGCTCATTAATAACTGTCCCTTATCTATTGGGGATACAGGGCTCATTATACATAGTGAGCTAAAGGCTCTTACCATATGCTGAGCTTCAAGCTCTTTTTCATTAGCGACTTCGGTCACACCTACCTTTATGTTATCATGCATTCATGTATTCAGTCAATCAATTGTGCTCAATCTTACACATTCATGTTCACGTCCACAATCTCATTCACATTTATCATCGGACCTTGGTCTAGTATTCAACATTTAAGTTGAGAGTCACTTATTCAATCAAATTCACATTCAATGAGCACTTCCAATATGCTTTTCATGCATCAAACGCCTCGGATATTTAATGTCTGGAATCAACATATTCAAATCGCATAATAATTCAATTCAGAATCAAAACAAACAATAAATCATTGTGAGACCATCTAAGTTACTCACAGTTTGCTCTAAATAGCTTATTGCCTCGATGTCCTGGGAATTTCTAGATGTGGTCACTCTAATTTCCCTCCTATATCATGAAAACATACACATTTACATATTATTAATTTGCACATTCACATAAATACTCAATCATATACATATGTAAATGGGTATGTGTAATACGTGCTCAACGACAATCTCGGGTATATTTTCTTAATCCACATTTCAAGATCATTCATAATTGAAAGCTCAAGTATGTCTAAATTGATCTTAGGTTAACAACTCAATTGTTCAAGATTATTCTAAATTCATCATTCAATCATTTACTAAGGTTATTCTAGCATCTTTAAGATCACAAAATATTCAATTTGTCATTCATATTACTAATACACAACATTCATCTTCTTTGGATCACATTGGCCTTCAAACGTTTACTTTCATTCCCATAACATCTTAAAATTTCAGATTTGAACACTTGGTACATAACAATTCATTCTTAAGTTCTATCATCAATCCTTACCCTAAACATAACACTCATTTTATCACTCATTCAAGCATCATTCTAGGCTCAATTCAAGCTTCATTCAAGCCTAAATGCATCACATGAAAGTACATAACCATTTGTTGTGGCAAACCACACATAAAAGAGGCATATTTGATGTTTAACTATTGTGGGAATTGTTGGCAGAGAGTTTCTGCCTTCGTTAGGCATTCCGTGGGATGCTTCCATCCTAAAAATCCTAGCCATTTTCTCCAAATTTCCGACTCTTTCAACTCTTCCAAGATGCATCCAACACCTCATATGCTTAGTCTAACATTTCTAGTTTAATTCATCATCATTCCCCCTTCATTCATAAGTACATTTCAGTTCAATATCATCCACACACAAATCAAAATCCATGATTGATCATGAACACCAAAAATAGAACATATTTATATACACATTCATCTTCAATTTTCTGCGCATATTCAACTTCATTTTTGACCTTCATTTTATCCTTAACTATCACCTTAATTAATCTCATTTCAAGACACTAATTTAGCTCTTTCTTTAACCTCAAGATCATTCCAATTCATCCATAAAACAATTACCTAAAAATTCATATAATTAAGCATTAAAAACAGAACATGAGCATATCATGTTTTTATGAAATTTCTGCACTCTTTGTACATCATCATCATAATCTTTTTATCTTAAAATCTTCTCTACAACAACTTACGAAAGGTTAATCATCTTATATGAAAAGGCAAAACATTTATATGCTCATTTCATCACTCACGATTCACACATATATACCTCACCATTTGATGAACATTTAACCTCTAACTATCATCAAAATTTGTTTCATTCCACAAAACATGAAGAGTAATGCTTTATACTTACTTGTTTAGCTTCAATGTCTTCAAATCTCTCTTAACCTTAGTTTATCAACACCATATGATCATCATCATTCCAAAGGTGGTAGGGTTAGGTCTTTAGTGACAAATATGAAGAAGACAAGAAAATGATAATAGCATACAAAAGGTGAGAACAAGGTTCACTAAGAAGATTGAAGAAGAGGAAGGAGAGAGATTTACGAATAGATGATAGCAAATAATAAGGTGAAAGACAAATTAAAATAAAAACGGTCTTTCACTTAGGAGAAATTCATGGGTTAAGACATTGTGTGGTCTAATTTCTATAAATCTTTATTTGGTCCTCTTATTCAACTAGTCCATTTAACTTTAATTGTCTCCCAAATTTTCTATGACATTTTTCATTAAATCCTAACACCACATATCAGTTATTTCAATTATCAATCATCACTTATTTCTACTACCATAAATCAATTATCCTGCCACTTGACATTTTTCCTAGTCCTAAAAATACTCAAAAATTTAGAATTATCCTAAAATTTTCCCAAAATTCTAAATCAACAATTAATATCACCAAATACAATTTTCAAGACATATAAACCACAATTCATATCAAAATGACATTTATAAATCAATTATACCCAGAAAGTGTCAATGAACTCATGTACAATCATTTTAATGTGTGCAAAAATTAATATTCACATGTGTGTGTTTACTATATTATGAACGAGCATGAAATGCAATTTCCTAATTTTCCATTGTTATTTCTCTCATGTATAGTATTCTAGGGTTCTAATCCTTAACATGAGATAGCAGGATGTTACAACAACGTGGAATATGGAGAGGCTTCTTTAAAAGATATGCATCTTTGTCTTTAAATGACAAAAACACAAAAACAAAAAGTAAAAAAGAAGATGATAATCATAAAAATGGAGTTGAAAGCAATCTTCCTTACGATTCTCACCATTTTTTTCTCCTCATCTTTCTCATCTTCCTCCTTTTCATTCTCTTTCACATATTTTTCTCTTCATAGAACAAAGAAGAGAGCTAGCACTCTTGTCTTTGTTCTAGCCATTTCTGGATCAAAGAGTTTGATTCGGGTAGTTTCTTCGATCTTTGCGTCGATACCATTGGAGACGATCTATTTTAGTCGTTATGGTTTGCAACAACCTAAAGAGTAGAAGATCAAAGAATGAGGGAGACTAAGCACAAGTACATGGTTACTATATGAATGATTGATTTGTGTAAATGCCATGAATTCCTATATATATATGTTATGAACATGTATATAAATTGGGAATTTTCAGCTAGGTTTAACGGTATTTCCTTGTATATAGGCATATAGATCCTGGAGTTTGGGAAAGTCCCGAAAAACTTTTTTTCCATACAGTGTGTATATGATGCACACACTGGGATTTTCCTACAGTGATATCAGAGCAAGGTTATGCCTCGTATAAAGGATAAACCATAACATGTGTGATGTTACCTATTGGTTATGACAGTTGTGCATTCTGATTGTGTTAAATTCGAAATCAGTATAGAGATCTTGTTTTTGAAATTTCCTTGCCCAAATTTGCTCATTATATGTTTTTGAATATGTCTGTGAAAGAAAAAAATATCAATGTGATTTGATATGTTTTTGCTAATTAAGTCGTTACTATTCTGGTTGTTATGTTTATGCACATTACATGAATAGGCATGTTTGAAAATTTGAGAATAAATTCTATAAAATTTTTTGTTGGATTTTCTTTCATAACCCTCTTTCTAAGATGCTTATAAATGTCTATGAAGATGTAAAAATGTTTTTGAGGTGATTGAATATTTACTTGAGAATGTATTGTGCACTGTTGGGAATGTCTGTGTTGAGGAACACAGATTCTGAATTGGCTTGGTTGCTAGGGTTGGTTGATTTTTTCTTGGAAATAAATTCTAAAACAATTTATGGAACGTGTTAGGTACACGTTATAGCCTTTGTAATTTTCTTAGAATTTATTGAAAATTTTTCAAGCAAAAGTCATATCTAGACATTTTTGAGAAAACTGTTGGACCTGGTTTGTTTGAAGTGGTGATTGTGTGTTTTTTTTCAATGCCTCAGATCATTTTTTATATGATTAGAAATATGTTACGTTGATGTTGTATACATGCTAAATTTATTTTCTTGAAATTGCGTTTCAAAAATTTTTAGATGTCAAATATTTCATATTAGCGCCTTGTCGATATATTCAGTTGTTTTGATTGTTTTGGTCGTCACAAGTCATGTGACAAGTGTCGAAGTAGTCTTGATGAAGTGGAAATTACCTAGAGATACTTAGGTGATAGTTTGATGTTCTCAAATTATTTAAAAATCTAAGAGATTAATATCATATTAATCTCTTTTGAGTATTTCATGTTTAGTATGACTAGATATGGAAAGCGTGATACAATTAAAGTGTTTCATTGGTACATCAGAGTATAAGGTATTACACTTGGTATATTAGTATTGAAAACATACGGATTGAGAAATTAGCTGATGCCAACATTAGAAAGCAATTCGATTCAAGATTTGAATCAGACATCACATCTTTAGATGTATAACACATCACAACCTATACAAGAAAACCTTATGAGATGGTTGCATTAAAGAATGCACGCTATGGTTGGCTAGGTGGGATGATGATGGTTATGGATACATATTCAATGTGATTGATGAAACATCCTAAATCATACTATATAGTCATTGTGACTATAATCCTACAACTTAGATAAGACCAGAATATGAAATTCCTCACATATAATATGAAAACTAACGCCTTCCATTAATTTAGGGAGAACCAAAAAAATTTTATAGTTAGGGTTATTAGGTAAACCAAACCCACTCTATATGGATATGTTCAAACCATGGAAATAAGATTTTTGAATTAATAGATCGATTTTCACTAGAAGCATTGATTTGTTAAGTAAACTCAAGGTCAACGTAGATAGAAGTAGCATACATCAAAAGTATGTGCATCAAGAGTTGATAACCCAATGTGTGTGCATACATTATGAGTTGATAGCACTAGATGATAGTTGCAGCTATGATACAATTGATATGACTGATACTTACCGATTGACCTAAGGTGGTTTATTGGGTAAACCCAAGGTCATTCTTAGTAATGTTAGATAGCGACCCACTATAACACTTTGTCATAATTTTTTTGGATTCGTAGTGAGGGCCATGGATTCTTTGAAACTAGTGGGAGTTATATGCATGTCATGCAAGTCTTTATAATCATGCATGTATTTATATTCTAACATTCTTTCTCTCTTCACATTTATGTTGATTGAAGATGTCTTCTAATGTGAATATGCGCTCACATATAGATTCTAACAAATTGATTGGACCCAATTTTCTTGATTGGCTGAGAAATCTGAGAATTGTTCTCAGATCTGAGGAGCTAGGCTATGTCCTAGACGTTCCACTTCTTGATCCCCCTACTGCTGATGCTTCTGATAAGGATCAGAGAGCATATTGTAAGCATCTCAAAGATAGTGACTTGGCTACCTACATTATGCTAGCCTCTATGTCACCGTAGCTGCAGAAGCAGCATAAGTCTATGGATGTTAATACCATAGTGTTTCATCTTAGAGAGATTTTTAATGAGCAAGCTCAGTTTGAATGGTTCGAGACCTCAAGGCTACTCTTCACAATTAAGATGACTCTAAGGACATCTACAGTGTAGTATGCACTGAAGATGAATGGTTATATTGAGAGGTTAGCCACCTTTGGTTTTGTTATGGACTATGAATTAAGTATTGACATAATTCTAGTTGGATTGTCTTATAGTTATTTACAGTTTGTGTTGAACTATTGGATGAACCAAATCTCCATGACAATCCCTGAGTTGATTAATCTACTCAAGATAGCAGAGCAAGCTATCGCCAGTGCTAGTGGTGGACTCTTCTTCTTCTGGTTCAAGAAAAAATAACCTAAAGAAGAAAAGGTCTAAGAAACCAAAAGGAAATGTCGCCAAAAAGAAACTCAAAGAGATTGCGCCTAAAGGAACTTGCTTCCATTATGGCAAGACTGGCCATTGGAAGCGAAACTGTAAAGTCTATCTAGAGTCCTTTAAGAAGAAGCAGGCATCAGATGCCTCGGCTCCTTCAGGTATGTTTGCCATTGAGGTTAATACTGTTTCTGATCATAACATATAGGTATTAGATACTGATTGTGGCTCACATATATGTAATGATATGCAGGGCCTGAGGGATAGTAGACAGCTTATGAAGGGAAAACTGGACCTGCATTTAGGGAATGGAGCAAAAGTTGCTGCATTAGCCGTAGGCACTTATTTTATGTCACTCCCCAATAGGCTTGTAATTAAACTGGATGGTTTTTATTTTGTACCTGTTTAATAAAGAACATATTGTCTGTTTCTTGTTTAAATAAAGTTGGTTTCCATTTGAATTTCAATAGCAATGGTTGTTCTATTAGTTTGAATGGAATGCTTTATGGTACTAGTACATCATGCAATAGAATTTACATATTAGATATGTCACATCTAATTATGAATGTCAATGACACGAAAAGACATAAACGAGATAATTTAAAATTAACTTATTTATAGCATTGTCGCCTTAGTTATATAAATGAGAGACGCAGAGCTAAGCTCCACAAGAACGGTAGTTTAGGGTCATTTGATTATGAATAATATAACATGTGTGAATCTTGTTTATTAGGCAAGACGACTAAGTTACCGTTTAAGGGAAAGTGTGAACGAGCGACTGGAGTATTAGACCTAATACATTCAAATGTATGTAGTCTAATGTCCATCCATACTAGAAGTGGTTTTCTTTACTTCATTACTTTTATCGATGATTATTCTCGATATGGGTATTTGTATCTGATAAGATACAAATTTGATGCATTTGAAAGGTTCAAACAATTCAGAAATGAAGTAGAAAACTAAATTAGGAAAGGTATCAAACCCTACAATCCGATTGAGGGGGGGAATACTTAGACCAAGAATTTTTAGATTATCTCATAAATAATGGGATTTTATCTTAATGGACTCCACTTTATACAACACAACACAATGGTGTGGCTGAAAGGAGAAACCGAACCTTATTGGACATGATACGATCGATGATAAGCTTTGCAAATTTACCAAAGTCCTTTTGGGGGTTTGCACTCGAGACAACTGTTTATTTGCTAAACAGAGTTCCATCAAAGGTAGTTGATGTTACTTCATATGAGATGTGGACTAACAAAAAACCTTATCTTTTTCATTTAAAAGTTTGGGGTTGTCTCGTTTATGTGAAGCGAATACAGCCAGATAAGCTTGATACAAAGTTTAACAAGTGTTTGTTCATAGGATATCCTAAAGAAACAATGGGATATCAATTTTACCATACTGAGTAACAAAAAGTGTTTGTTTCAAAGCATGCAGTCTTTTTAGAGAAAGAGTTTCTTTTAAAAGAAGACAGTGGGAGCAAAATTGAACTTGAAGAAGTTCAAGATGCTTGAATAGACGCGGATCAACTGTCTGAACCTAAGACTGTGACTCATACAGATGAAGTAATAGTTCAACCTTCTTCAACACAAAACTTTGTAGGTCATGTAGGACACACTCTGTTCCTGAGAGATATGGATTTCTCTTGATTGAATAGAATGACATATTGCTCATAGAAGATAATGAGCCTACTACCTATGAAGAGGTTCTAAAGAGTTCAGAGTCTGAGAAATGGCTTAGCGCCATGAAATCAGAAATGGATTCCATGTATGAAAACCAAGTATAGACTTTGATTGAGACACCCGAAGGAATAAAACCTATAGGGTGTAAATGAGTTTTTAAAAAGAAAACCGTCATAGATGATAATGTGATTACCTATAAAGCAAGGCTTGTGGCCAAACGTTTCTGTCAAAGAAAAAGAATAGACTACGACGAGACTTTTAGCCTAGTAGCAATGCTTAAATCTATTAGGATACTCCTAGCCATTACCACTCATTATAATTATGACATATGACAAATGAATGTGAAGACAGCTTTCCTAAATTTACATAAAATTTTCCTTTGACCCAAAAATCATTCTTTGCTTCATTTTCAAACTTTAAAACCACCACTAAAAATCTCTTCTCCATTATTATACAAACCTTTCAATGCAACAGAGTTCTCAAACTCACCAATGGCACTATTGCTCACTTTCTTCTTTCCAATAGTATCACACTTCACATCTCTTACCCTTATTCACCCCAAAAAAATGGCCTTGTTTAGCATAAAATTTGTCACATAATTAAAAACAGTCTCACCCTTCTCCTTCATGTCTCTCTTCCTAAGTTCCCTTGGTTCGAAACATTCACCATTACTATCTACCTTATCAATCTATTACCCACTCATTCTTCATCACAAATCTCCACATACAGTCCTGTATTGTACTAAACCTGATGTTTCTCATCTTCGAGTAATTTTTTATGCCTATTTTTCCTATCTCGACTCCACCCATATAGAAAAACTTACACCAAAGTCTATGCAATGTGTTTTTCTCGGTTATGCCTCTCAATATAAGGGTTATCGGTGCTTTGATCTCATCACCTCTAAACTTTACATTTCTCGTCATGTACATTTCCTTAAACATCTCTTTCCCCATAAAAATCTACCTGTCTCATCCTCCACCTATCTTTCCTCCTCTCACATTTCTTTGCCTTTACCACTTCCTCCTATCCTTTATCTCAAACTCATCACATCAACCTACTCACCCTATAATAACACATACATTATATACATACCCCTCGTAACTTTTCTGATTATATAACTTATAGTCTCGCCATCCAAAATACTCCTTCAGTCCCTACATCCTTCACTTAAGCTAATAAATTTTCTCACTGGTATCAAGCTATGCTTCAAGAGTTCAGGGTTCTCTATTGTAATAACAAAAAGGACTCTTGTTCTTCCTCTACCAATTACAAAAATTGTCGACTATAAATGGGCTTTTTATACCAAAAGCAATCTTGATGGTTCTCTCAAGCATTATAATGCTTGTTTTGTAGTCAAAGGTTATCATCAAATCTCAGGCAATGATTATACTGCCACCTTCAGTCCTATTATCAAACCTACCACTATTCACATCATCATTACCTTGGCAATGTCCTACAATTGGCCTATTCGCCAATTTGATGTTGATAATGCCTTCCTTCATGGTTACTAACAAGAACTTGTTTACATGGCTCAATCTCCTAGCTTCATAGATCCACACCATCCTTACTTTGTTTGTAAACTCCATAAAGCCTTATGTGGTCTCAAACAAGACTCTCGAGCCTAGTTTCATCGCCTAAGTCAGAAATTTCTTGATCTATAATTTAAGCCCTCTAAATCTGACACCTCTCTCTTCATTTATAAATCTAAATCTCATATAACCTTTGTCCTAGTTTATGTAGATGATATCTTGGTCATCGATTCTTGCCATCCTTCATTATAACACTTATCTATGTTCTCAAATATATTTTTCTGTGAAAGGCTTTGGTCTACTTCATCACTTTCTATGCATTGAAGCTCACACCACTTCTTTTGGTCTTCTTCTCACTCAAACACAATATACCAAAGACCTCCTTCTTCGAATTGACTTTGGCAAATCTAAACTAGTTTATATATCCATCACTCCATCTCTCCCCTTATTTAAAAATCACAGCATTCCCCTTTTTTATCCTACTGAATACTATAACATTGTTGATGCTCTTCAATATCTTTGCCTCACTTTTCCTAACATTTAATTTGTTGTTAATAAGGTATCTCAATTTCTAAAGTATCCCATTGACATTCATTGGTTTGTAGTGAAACAGATTCTATAATATCTCCACTCCACAGCTTCTCATGGCATTCACTTCACCAGATCTCCCTCCCTCTCTTTACAAGTCTATTGTGTTGTTGATTAAGCTGGCTGTCCTGAAGGTCAATGATCTACATCTAATTATTGTGTATTTTTTGGTCCTAATCTTATTTCACGAAGTGCCAAGAAGCAACCCACTATTGCTCGATCTAGCACTAAAGCTAAGTATTGAAAGATTGCTCTTGCTTCTATAGAATTACGTTGGATTACTACTCTTCTTAGTGAACTGGGATTATCTAACCTTCAACCTACTCTCTGTTGTGATAATCTCGATGCTACAATTCTAGCCTCCACCTTGGTTTCTCATGCTCATATAAAGCACATTGAAATTGATATTTGCTTTGTCCGTGATCTAGTCACTGGCAAAACTCTATTCAATCGAGATATTTCTTCTTCCGCTTAGATTGTTGATATTATAACTAAAGCTCTTTTTTCTTCAGCATTTCATCAACTTTGAGACTTCATCTCGTGAGCTTAAGGGAGGATGATAACATCTCAGAATTTCAATTGCTACACATTGTATAATTTGTCATTATTTTACACATGGCTAAAACCAATTCTGTTGTATCTTTTATTTATCCTTATCATTTATCTTATTTACTCGTATCTAGTTATTCTCATGTTGTATATTAAGGGATAATTATCTTGTTGATTAATTATCAAATACAAAACCTTTTCCTCGTACTATTTTTGTTTTATCACTTTGGATTAACACCTGTTGGTAACATGAACGCTTTTATGAATCTTTGTTAATATGAATTTTGCTCGCCCGTGATGGTTTATAATATGCATTTTAATTGAATTTTTTTTTGAAAATGTATTTTAATTTTGATTGAAAGTTACTGATTAGTATCATCATTTAATGCGTTTTATTTTTGGAAAATATGCATGAGTCTCTTGATTAGGGTGGATAGGAAACTTTTTTATAAAATCTCAAAAAAAAAAAGGATATCTACTGATCTAGACCGTATGGCATTATTATATTTATTTTAACAGATTCTCAGGATTCAGGAGATGATCGGTTGGTGTGGATCACAATTACACACAACTTGACGCTAATTTTTGAGAAATTTCCGTTTAGAAAAGTTGACAGAAATTGAAGGGATTTGACTGCCAAAAAATTGTTATGTAGCGCAACCTACGGCCATTTATAGTTCTAATTGAATATTGAACCTAGAAATATCGTCCATTTTGACCACTCCTTGATACATGCGAAGCCGATGATCGGTGTCACGTAAAAGTTGCATGTTCTTCGTGAAAAATGTCAATAAATTGGACTAGCCTATAAAAGTTGCACGTTCTTCATGCAAAAATGACAGTTAACTGGACCAACTAAAACTGAAAGGCAAAGGTATAACCTTTGCATGTTCTTTTGTCACGTAGTTCCTTTCTACGTCGTTTATAAATTGAAAGAAAGGAGGTGTAATTTCCCTTTGAATGAGTTCCACAATTTAGGGTTCGAACCTCAACCCTAGAGCCTAATGTAAAAAATTCCGTCCTTGATTATGAGGTATAATATTGAAGATAGATATGAACTATTCCCCTAGATTAGGGCCTCATATAAGGGAAAGATCATAACCCTGGGAGATATAAAGTGAATGAAGTGTCTGTAGATCATTGACTTGTCAATATATATTTGCATAATCTTCGCAAGAATTGAGTTATTGATGTTTTGATATGTGGCTTGCATATTAATAGCATCATAAGACAGAGAAGTGTTTCCACCAACCTAATTATTGTTGGAACGTAATGATATTAATGATGAGGAATGAGTGGCGACATATTTGATACATAGTGCAATCAAGAAGTAAGATATTTACGTTTTGACGATTCTCCAATTATGTCACAAGATACTTTTTAGAAATGAGGTCCTTGTCGTTTAATTCTCCATACCTTAGCAATGTATAGGTCCCTTTACTTTATTAACATACCATTCACAAGAAACTTTTTTCTATGGCCCATGTGTATATGCAACTTTTCAATCATTCAAAAATTGCATATCAGATTAAATTACAAATATGTTCACAAATTAACTACTCTTAATTCAAATTAATTTGGTAGACTGCCCTTATTTGAAACTTTTCCTATATTAATTAATTTCTAATTGAGTTATAAAAAATACAATAATACCCAATTATTGACTTTCCCTAATCACATGCAAGTTAGGATATGTACCGAATAAAGTACTCTTTTTCTTGAACTGTCCTCAGCCAAGTTTTTCTTTTGCACCCATTTTTAACCATCGACAATTCTTGAACATGCATGTACTGCAAATAGAGCAAACGGCGCACTTGCACAGCGAGACATGTGGACTTTAGACATCCGATAGATGCTTTGCTTGGAAGCGTCGTAATAAAAAAAGAAGATTTTGGCCCGCTGATTAGATGTTGAGAAATCAACTATTCTAAGTGTGTTTTACACCTGCACGTCTATTTCAGTTTTATACAATTTGGATTCAAATATTCAAATTAATCAATGAATTTTGATGCGGATTGCTTCGCAGAGTATTATAGACGTTGAATTCAATTTTGTAAATTATACAATTGATTATAATGTTTGCATCGTGAAAACAACCAACCAGGAATGAGTCAGCCCTCGTTAAACGACCCCTCTTAAACCAGGCAGGGGAAAACCAGACATCGGTCATAAGTAGATTAAGCAATACATTAATATGCCACTACAACAAAGGAAGCATTTCCTGACTTTTTTTTTGCGACGAAAAAATATTCATCTTAAAAAGACAACCTTTTGCGACGAAATGTATCGTTCGCCACTAAATGTTAAGTTTTAGTGACGAAACTAAATGTGTCGTCCAAGAGAAAACCTTTAGCGCCGTTCAAGTAAAATCGTCGCATAATCGAGACTAATGGGTGACTATTTACAATATTCATCCCCAAATAGTGCAATCGCAACGCAACCTGTAAACGTCACCATAACTTTACAAACAATTTGTGATGATCTTCATAAATGATCACTAAATGTTATGTATTTTGCGACGATATTACTAAACGTCACCAAAAGGTCAATATTTGGTGACAAAATTGATAATTCATCGCAAAACATTATACATTCAGCGACGACTGCTTTTAATCATCGCTAAATATCAAACATTTAGAAATGATATTTCAAAATCGTCACTAAATGTTTCACATTCAGTGATGAATTTTCGGAAACGTCGCTAAATGTTTACATTTAGTGACGATTTCTAAAAATCGTCACTAAATGATTGAAATTTTCATAAATTATTAAAATAACATTTTTATAATCTATCATAGTTAAGATATGTTTTATTGGAGATTTGTTTGGAATGTTTACAACGTGTTATTTGGAATAAAAAACTCACAACATATTTTTAAGACTTAAAATAATAGTATTAATTAATCATTAGTATTTACTAACATTATGAAAATTTTCCTACAGCTCCTTTGCTTTGTCTCCACCAAAAATACCATCTTCTTTCTTGCTCATCCATCACTTAAACACTTAACTTCTGCTTTTTACCCACGTTACACCTTGTAAAGAAAACCTTCCAGTACATATTTTGTTTTGTTTCTCTTTATTTTTGTCTTTTCTCATCCACCAAAATCTCTTCTAACCCCTCGCAACTGCTGAAATTTTTCTGAAGCAAGTAAGTGATGCCTAAAGTTGTATGGATAATGTAAATGATATTAAGATGAGGTTTTAATATTTGTAAATTGGATGCATGTGTGAGTGGTGTATGTTTCCATGTTTATAGAATGATGCATGCATGAATGGTGTGGATGCATGTGTGGGTCGTGAAGGAAGAAGCAAATTCGGTGATATGATTAACAAGATGAAGGATTTTAGCAATGAAGTGAGCTGGTGCATTTTATATGCAGTGTTTTTACTAAACATGCATCTGTAGTTTAGACATAACTTAATCTGTGAATATCTAAATTGGATGGATTTTCATTTAGAGTAAACTAGAGACATATGGCTACATTTTTCATGAAGGAATAAGAGTCTTGAAATTTGGCTTGAACTTAAGAATTGTGTTTTGTCGAAGTATGAAAATAGTTTGTAGCTTTTTTATTATAACTTGCATGATACTGAACCAAAATGCATGAAATTGATGTCATTAGACACTTAAGACATTGTAGAACATTTAATTAGGAGAAGGTGTTGTCTAAATACCTCATTGTCTAGGTCATAATAGTCATAAAAATCTGACCCAAAATATACTTAAGAAAATCTAGAAAAGAAATTGCAGAACATGTGATATGGAAAAATATTGATTAGGTATTGTTTTGGGGTTTATAAAGAATCATGAATTGTTGAACTGTGCATTGATGCTACTGAACTGAAACTGAAGTAAAAATGAAGAGGTCATCAACTGTAAATAATAGAATTTTGATAATGAAGTGTTTGACAAAATGGATATCATGTTATGGAAAAGGATAGGTTTCATGAATGATATTATGTAGTTGAAGAGGTTTAATCAATTGAT
>JANZXP010000005.1:34972061-34991072 GCA_027576715.1 Erythroxylum flavicans
ATTCATTTTTAACAATTATAATAATTATTAATTTTAAAATTAAAATTTGTTACTAAATAATATTAGCTATCAAAAAATTTTGTCACAAATAGACTTTAAAATTGTAATAAATTAAAATAAATTCATTTTTAACAATTATAATAATTATTAATTTTAAAATTAAAATTTGTTACTAAATAATATTAGCTATCAAAAAAATTTGTCACAAATAGACTTTAAAATTGTAATAAATTAAAATAAATTCGTTTTTAACAATGATAATAATTATTAAATTAAAAGTTAAACTTTGTCACTAAATATTATTAGCTACCAAATAAATTCGTTACAAAAACTAATTAACTACGTATAAATAACGTCGGTAATAAGGTTTTGCTACAACCACGTTTTCATAACTAAAACTTTTTTGCTACCAAAACACAATCGTCACAAATTCCTATTACCAACCAAAGTCCAATTCATCACAAAAAGTTTTTACCTACATTTATAGAAATGTCTTTAAAAACATTTCCCTACAATAAAAACTTAGTAGCTAAAGGATTCTGCTACCAAAATAAAATCGTCAATAAATATAAATACCTACGAATACAATTTTGTGGAAAAAAAACTTTTATCTACGAAACAGAAATGTCGCACAAAACCTTGTACGACATTCCTCCTTATCATCGGTAATAATTTTCACCGAAGAATTATTTTTGTCGCAAACAAGTTTTGGCGTCGAATTGTGCAAATGTCATGGATGTTGTTTTGCTACCGAAATTCTGTGAAGATTTGAGCGACGACATGAAATCGTCGCAAATTAATATTTGCGACGATTTCTCTTTTTTTAGCAACGTTTATTTTCATCGCGAAAGAACCTGTTTGTTGTAGTGTGCACTCTAGAAGTCAAACTGGTATTGTAAAATTAAGCGCTTATAAAATAATTGTTTAGATATTCAATAATTTTAATAATCAATTGAATTCCTTAAAACGTGTCCAGCTTCATGCAGTTTCAATTCCTATCAGACATTAATTTCTAACATCTTAAATCATTGAGAATGTGAAATAGAGCTAAAGTGGGTCAACCAAACCTAAAAGTATACATTGGACTAACTTACTTAAGATAAAAGGACCTAAAGAAAGTGAAAAGAGAGAATTTGTATTATGTTTAGTGTGATTATTGTCTAAGGATGAACTCATGTTTATACCAAAGAACTTATACTCAAATAACCAAATAAATCAATAAGAACATATTAAAGTACATAATTACAAAAATAAATCAAGAGTGATATTCTGACAAATAAAGGTTATTTGTAATAATTAATATAGAATAACTAACATCCACCTTTAAATTCAAGATATATAACTAAAGATCGGTTAGTTGGGATTTGAAGACGAGAGAATGAAATTGGTGAATGAACTTTCATGAAAATAGTAGCAATCCAATCTTTAAACAACACAAAAATAAGATGAATTGTACCATGAATAATAAGATATCCTATAAAGGGACAATCATTCTCAATGTATTTGTTACGCTTATGGAAAACATTATTATAAGCAATGTGCATAATACTACGATTATTATAATAGATTATAGTAGTTGACGAATGTATGATGCACATATTTTGATGTAACCAACTTGACTAAATAAGTTCACAGGTGGTATCAAAAATGACTTGATATTCATCTTTAATACTAGAGTGAGATATAACTATTTGTTTTTAGACCAAGAGAATAATTAAGTCGCAGAACGTTGATATGTAATATCACCAACTTAATCAACATCATAATAAGTTTTTAGAACAAGAGATGACTATTAAAAAGAATGAAGACCACAAAATAACATCCCTTTGAGATAATAGATGATGCATAAGATAATAACATAATAAGTAAGACATGGAAATAACAGGAGTTAATTGACAATGTAGACGACATAAACATTAATGTTTGATTGAATGACCATAAAATAAATTAAACTTCCAACTAATTATCAGTAGAAAGTTTCGTCATTAAGAAGAGCATCATAACTAGCAAAATAAATGAATAATGAGCATTAGACTTTATAAAAGAGTGGATAATTTTATAAGATATGAGACTTATAGAAAAAATAAGGTTAATATAATTCTTGACTTAAGTCGAGTAATATTTACTGATTAGAGGAGACTTCAAGTCCAAGGAAGACGAGTTTTAAAATCAATAATACCTTGGAAATCATCACTAGTAATAATCATATTATTGGCATAAAGGACAAATATAATGCATCCCCAACTAGTCTTACAAAGAAATAGTATATGATTGTGAGGATTGAATTTAAGACCAAGTTGAGACACAATATTGGTAAACTTGAAAAACCAAGCTTATGGTATTTATTTAAAGTCAAAAAGTCTTTTGTCAATAACAAATCTTATTAGGTGAATGATTACGATAAGAAGGCAGTTACATATATAAAAATAATATAAGTCACTGTTAAAAAAATACTTTTTAACATTTATTTAAAACAAAATTTATTACTTTATAGTAGCTTTTACTATAAATATTCAGACAGAAATAAGATGAGTTATTGAAGTAAAAGTCTCTTCATAGTTAGTGTCATATTTTTATGTGAAGCCTCTTGCAATAAGTTTTACTTTATATTGTTTGACCATTTCTTCAAATCTTGATGTTATAGACATATTTACAATTAATCATCAATTTTTCATATGACAAGTTAACCAAATCTCAGATACATTGATCAATTAGCACTTGAAATTCTTTTGTTACATAGCAAATCCTAAATATATTGATCAATTAGTATTTAAAATTCTTCTGTCATTCCTTTTTGGCATAAAGGATTAGAAATAGCCTCATAATATGTGTAAGGCTCACAAAATGTAGTGGTAAAACAAACAAAATTATAAAAAAGAATAAATGATTGACTTATGCAGGTAGATCGACTTAATATATGACAAAAGTGAAGCATATAGAGTAAGAGAAATCGAAATAAGAGTTTTAATAGGTTTTACAATTGGAGGAGATTTTCTTAAAGAGGCAAAAAGTTAGTCCTTACTAAAAGAGCTATAACTTGTATAATTTCAGTAGGGAATAGAAGAATATGAGGATTAAAGAGAAGAGATGTAGTAGGTTTGTCAATTTGAAAGAAAAATATAGTTGACAATATTTTATATTATCAAAAAGTAACATGATGAGAAATTTGAAGATGTTTGAAAAGAAGATTACAATAATAATAATCCTTGTGTTTGATATCATTTCTTATAAATCAATGGAGTAATTCTTAAAGCTCTAATTTAGTGTACTCAAGAGATTGAAGAAAAATGAAAAAAAAGACTACCAAATACTTTAGTGTACGATGTTCTAAAGGATAATTATATAAATGTTTATAAGGAGAAATACTGCCAATGATTAAAGTAGTGTGATTGATTATATAGAAAATAGTATCATCAACTTCTCTCGTAAAAGTTTTAGAACATATTGAGGAGATCAAAAAGATCCTAACCATATCTAAAATATATTTATATTTTTTTTCTATAAGACATTTTGTCTTTGAACTATTGGTCCATTATGAGATAAGAATTGGAGAAGAGTGACTTATATGTATTCCATGACATTATTAATATGAAATGTTTTGATTTTACAAGAAAACTAAGTAGTAATCGTATTTTCAAAACTTAAGTGAATGGAAGGCAACTCAGGCCTACTTAATATAGAATAATTATTAATAAAAATCACAAAAATAATGTAACCACACCATATAAGTGTGAGGAGTGGGAACCCGTATATCATCATAGACTAAGTAAAAGAGAGTAAAAGAAATATAAGTAATATTATAAAAAGATAAAGCATTTTGTTTTGAAAGCTAACATGAAATATAATCAACCTTATCTATTTTAACATAACCTAAACAACCACTATGATTTCTTAATTTACAATTAGAAAGATGACCTAAACAAGTATGTCAAATATGAGAAGTAACAGATACAACAATGTTATTAAAAGGAAGAAAAAGAGGTAAGTTTAAACATTCAACCAACTTTATATACCTAGTCCTAGTGATTTGTCTCATTTGCGAATCCTATATGAAATAATCACGACTTAAAATTTTTTCATCAGCATCAAATTCACATATTTGTCAAATAGATAACATATTTAAGGACACTTTTGAAACATGAAAAACATTAAAAAAATACAAATACATTTCATATGTGATTGGTTCTTATATTTGAAGAGTTATATTTAGGAATGACAAAAGGTTGAGTCATACTGGGCTCACTATCGAACCAATCCTCCCTACAAATGATCCTAGCCTAATCTAAAACTTGTTCAAGCTTGATCTATATGGTTTTTATTTGCTCGGGCCACCCTAAAATAACATTGTTTTGCTGTAACTAATAAAAATGATGTTGTTTTAGTCTTAAATTTTTTGAATATACAAACAAAAAACAATGTTATTTTGAATAGTTAAACCAAAATGACATCTTTTAGGAGAAAGGTTCAGGTTGTTAAGCTTTGAGAGTAAACTCGAGCCTAACCCATTATCTTCAAGATCAACTGTGTCAAGTCAGACATAATTATTATCCCTAGTCATAGTTAAATTATATGCAAGGTGGATAATAGGTACAATAATTAAATGCCTTTTGGATGTGAAGTTTGAAGAATTATAAGTCATATAATTGTAACATATGGGATTAAATAACCATGAGGAAGAGTTACTTGAAGTGACATATAGGGTTTGCGAGGTTGATTTACTGATAACTTGTTATAGTTGAAGAAGATCATATATTTCTTTCATAAAAACTTAGTATAAATGTTGTCAAAAGGCTTCTCAATTGTAATAGTAGTAATATAGGTACGAGAAGGCTAAGATGTAATGCGTTACCCAAAATTTTTCTTATGTTATCATCATCGATGACTACAAATAAAATGACCATATTTGTTTAGTAATTTCAAGATGAATTATTGATAGAATTAGATAATGCATGATCTTCATAAGTAGTTTTAGAAGATAATTCATTAACTAAAACTATTTTACTTAAAGGTGATGCTTGTTTAGCTTGAATATAAAATCTGGGGGAGTCTCCTAAAAAATAAATTCCTAATGATGTCAATCTTAAAGATTAATGTATGCTTTAACATTTTCAACATTAGATTATATTGAATCATAAATAACTAATTAATCCTACAAAACTTGTAGTTCATGTCCTGATTATTATTGCATATAATGGAGTCAACAATAAAATTGAAATTCATGAATGTCATTAAAGATCTAACGTCGAGATTATAGCAAATTTCAAACCTCTTTTGTAATGTTAAATTAGAGAAAGTTCATTTAGATGATGTTGAAATAGGTGTTAGTGTGTTATAGAACTAAGTTAAGTTCTTTCAACCCTATTTTACTAATCAATTAATGCAATTTTCTTCATCTTTATTATTTTTCTTGGTAGATTTTGAAATCCTATCATTCACAATATGCCATCTTGTTTCCTTTTAAGAAATTACAAATCTCTTGAGTCCATAAGTCATACTTTGATCTTGCACAAAATAATATTAATTAGCATGAGAATATGTTTAGTGAGATCCATAATGTAAAAGATATTAAAGCTAAAAAAATGGAGACATAAATGGGAAAGATTAGTAGTCAAAAGTAGAATTTGCACAAATGAAAGGAAAAGATCACATGTTCCTATTACTCTGTTTATATCATATTCTATGAGCATCCATCCATTTAATAAATGGGATCTACAGAAAATAAATTGATGAATACTCATAGAATAGGATGTGAATAGAGTAACGGAAACAAGTGATCTAAAAACAAACCAATGGATCAAACAAGACAACATAGCATCACTAAAAAGGTGACACATGATAGCTACAAAAGCATACACATGGAAAATAATGACGAAGACACGTGGCATATGAATGGATAATATATTAAATAATGATTAGGATGTGTTGTGTAACATGTCACTCTAAATTTGGCTCAGGTGGCAGTACACTACAGCAACACGTGTCAATACGTGATGTTGTCAGCACGTAGAGCTCGTGAAATGTCATGTAGAATCTTTGGTGATGTGTGGTTCTAGTAAGGTGGGTATGATGGTATTGTCAAATCAACGATCAAAGTTGCTTATAGATTTCAACGGAGGAAATAAACGTGGGAAATAAAGTGAATAGTAATGGATAACGAAGAATTTGACAAACAAAACTCCAACAATAATGAATACAAAGAGACTAAAAAAAAGAAACTTTGATACTAAGTTGAAGAAAGTGAAAGAGAGGAAATTGGTATTATTTTCAATAATAAGCGATAAAATTCTATTTATATACAAGAACTTATATTCAAATAAAGAAATACAAATAATGAAAGTAAATCAAGTTAAATTAGGCAAATAAGTAACAACAATGTTACTAATCAAGATGATTTGCAAAAGTTAATCTAAAATATTATCAACAGAAGCAACCAATGAGTGTGTATATATATATGAACATTTTGCAAGTATATATTAAGATTCTACAAAATAAAATGTATGCATACATATGAGTATAAACATTTGGTGTTAAAACAGTGAATGTAAAAAAATATAAAATATAGTCCGAAAGAATTTAATGAATACTTTAGTGTGTTATACAATAGTGTATAGCGTTCTTTGTACAAGTCAAATAACGTGTACCTGAAAATGGTGGAACATGGATGTGTTTTGTTTGTCTGGAAGTTAAATCCTTGGATGTTATTCTTATGTCAGAAAATCACGAGATGATGGGACGTAAAGCCAATGATAACTTGATCCCTTTCAAGTAAATACTAATTGTTTGAGAAAGAAGAATTCAAGTCAACTTCACTCTAATAATAATAATATAATCAATGCATCGATGTGTACAACGTTCTTTGTACAAGTCAGATAACGTGTACCTGAAAATGGTGGAACATGGATGTGTTTTGTTTGTCTAGAAGTTAAATCCTTGGATGTTATTCTTATCTCAGAAAATCACGAGATGATAGTACGTAAAGCCAATGATAACTTGATCCCTTTCAAGTAAATACTAATTGTTTGAGAAAGAAGAATTCAAGTCGACTTCACTCTAATAATAATAATATAATCAATGCATCGATGTGTACAGCGTTCTTTGTACAAGTTAGATAACGTGTACCTGAAAATGGTGAAACATGGATGTGTTTTGTTTGTCTGGAAGTTAAATCCTTGGATGTTATTCTTATCTCAGAAAATCACGAGATGATAGGACGTAAAGCTAATGATAACTTGATCCCTTTCAAGTAAATACTAATTGTTTGAGAAAGATGAATTCAAGTCGACTTCACTCTAATAATAATAATATAATCAATGCATCGATGATGATTTCCACTTTAACGGCATCTCTTTGCCAGCATTTTCAGAAGACCCTTAGAGAAAGTATTGTGAGGCAGTCTTACCATATTTAGTACAATAAATTGATTAGGAAAAATATAAATATTTCATTTGGTAAAAATTGCTTCTTACTTCAATGAAAACAAAATTGTTCAGAAAGTTTATATTATTTATGAATTTTATTTGATAGAGCGGATACTTAATTATTGGGGAAAAAATTCTCTTAAACTGCAGAGATTTTTAGATTAACAGTTTTAAATAACATGATTGTAATTTACTCTTAACTAAATGCAAAGACCCCCTTCTTTCTCCATATTAAAGGGATAATATAAAAGCGTACTTTATATTATCCCTTTAATAGTGAAGAATATATATAAATAATATAATTTTACTTACATATAAGAAATACTAAAAAGTTATCACATAACATGTTAGTTAATGACAGTCTTTTTTACATATAATTAAAGATTTATTAAATTTGAATTGAGTATAGGATAAATAATTCGAATATGTTATGGAATAGAGTATAATGGCAGACGCATAAGCAAAAGAGCAATCCTTGTTCTATCCAATGGTTCTCTCCAGCCTAATAATATATTGCATATACATTAAATCGTATCCAACTGATAATTAAAGCCTGCAGCATGACTTCAATTATTGCAATGATCCCAAAAGCATGACATATCTGACATGCTCACATCCTCTATACATGCGTTTTTTAAAAGAAAAAGAAAAAAAAAGGCCTTCCACGCGCATGCCATAGGACCACTCCCCCAGTCCCAGTATTTTCTAATCTTGTTTTAACTTAAATTTGTACTCTTATTGCAACAGGCCTGGTGATAGGGAGTCATTGGATACCTATCCATCATTTACCCTTTTCATGATTAGTTACAACTTTCAAGAAATTTATTAGAAACAGAGAGGGTCGAGGGGGGCTTAAAAGACATAAAAGAAGACTGTCCCTTAAAAAACCTTTCTTGGAGAAGAAAAAGATTGGCCTCTTTGTCTGCCCCAGTCAACAATAATTTTGTTATTTATTAAATAATTAATGCACAAGTTCAGCTCTCGGTCAATGATTTCCCGATGTTTTTCTCTGTTGATGCATCACGCTTACTTCTAATTGGTGGGCTCTCCTCCCATCGTCAATTGACGCGTGGCTAAATTCCGGTAAACAAGCTCCCTTCTCTTCTTTTCTGGTTGGTGAGATAAACGCGGTTTCAGTGGACATGAAATAATAATAATAATAATAAAATAGTTTGGAAACTGCAAAAAAGAAGAGATCGATGATGGATTATCATTTACAAACAAACAAACAACAAAACAACAGTGCTTAGTTTAACTCAAAATAATTGTGTTCGGTAACAACACACTAATCATAGTATGATACCAATGATGATGTTGATAATAACATAATCAGTTATTTAAAAGCAACAATAGTCAGCAAGCCTTCGGATTTGGTTAGATGATGGCCATTGTTTGTTTGGTGCAACCACAATAATTCAACCTTCAGACGTAATAAAACAAAGTATAGTTTGGGAGATCATAATAATAACTTAATAAGCGTTATCAAGAGTCGTTTAATCTGCAAAATCTTTCATATGTAGATGATTATTCACATCATCCCCTAAATATAAATTAATACATATAGCTAGAATTGGAGACTGAAATTCCACACCAACCAAATAGAGAATGAGAAAGAATTTGTACACTTTCTAATCATTGAATGAATTCTCATAAACACGGCAGAACAGAACAGATGTAGTTTTATTTTGTTATCTTAAACATAAAATATAAACAGAAAATGCATCGAGTAGAGTACACAGACTGACATGATGTCTATCTCGTGCTTGGACCGTTGTATATTTATATCAATTCACGTGTGATTGTCAACCATAGATTTGTCGGTCAATCAAGGAAGAAAAACAAATTAAAAAATAAAAGGAGACTATTGGATAGGGTTTTACCTTTTTATAAAGTCTCCCAGGATTTGTTGTCTCTCCTTCTCTCTTGTATCGACGACCAAGGACCAACCCCCAAAAAAATCATCTTTCAAAGTTACTTTCTTTGCTTTTGTTTTTGTTCTACTTCTAGTTTACTGCCTCCACCACCATCGCCATGGAGCTTGCTTTGAGCTTGGGGGATACCTCTAAACCCTTCAAGTTTCTTGACAAAACCCCAAAGCTGTCCAGTATGGATCTAGGGTTCTGTATGGGCTCAGGGCCTGGTTTTGGCTCAAGCTCGTCGCAGGAGAAGGTGGATAGCCTCGGAAGTATAAGAAATGAGAGGAAGTTCTCGGCGGATTCACCTGTTCAGCTTGATCTTTTACCTTTTTCCCCTGTTCCTCGTAGACAGCCTCCATCACAGATTCATTTCCCGTGGCTTACTGATAACTGTGAGTCTTCAACTCCATTTTCTTTTCTTGCTTCTACTGTTTGCTTGCTGCGTAATCGACTTTTCTGTGGGTAACGATTCTAGAGTACCCGTTTTCTACCGTTCCTGCAAATTCGTTTTGTTTTTTATTGATTTTAGCATCTGGGCTTTGCTTAATTATTTTTATTTTCTTTGACGTGGCATGCGACAGTGGTTTCTGACCCAGGCTCAACAGACGGGCCAAGTAGGGGATTCGATGTGAATCGATTATCGGCGGAAGAAGCAGAAGAAACGGCAGCTATATCGTCACCGAACAGCGCAGCGTCGTCGTTTCAGATGGATTTTGGAATCAGAAGTAGCGGAGGTGGTCGGAACAATAAGAGAGATTTGGAACTTACTGACACTGAAAGAGCATGTTCGAGAGCGAGTGATGATGAAGAGAACGGATTAACCCGGAAGAAACTCAGACTCACAAAGGAACAGTCAGCTTTTCTGGAAGAGAGTTTCAAAGAACACAACACTCTCAATCCCGTAAGTCAAAACTTACTCTAAAGTTTGAAACTTTTTTTATTAATTCCACGTTAAGAACCAAGAAAAGGGTAAGTAAATCATACAGTTGATTAGCACTGTAATAACCCAACGTTTGCGGAAAATGTGCAGAAACAGAAGCTTGCTTTAGCAAAGCAGTTAAATCTTCGACCTCGTCAAGTGGAAGTATGGTTTCAAAATAGAAGAGCAAGGTTTACATCATTCTTTAATCAGTTTTTCACTATCTTCAAAAGATTGATTTTATTATGGTGTTGATGATTCTTGTTTCTAATCGATGTATTCATCTTTTGTCTTGCTTGGAATAAATATACAGGACAAAGTTGAAGCAGACGGAAGTAGATTTTGAGTATTTAAAGAGATGCTGTGAGACACTGACAGAAGATAACAGAAGATTGCAAAAAGAACTGCAAGAATTAAGAGCTTTAAAAGCTTCCCAACCTTTCTACATGCAGCTTCCTGCCACCACTCTCACTATGTGCCCATCGTGTGAGCGCGTGGTCACCACCACCACCACCACTTCCTCCTCCGGCATCACCACCACCACAGGTATCGCAGTCACTACCGCTCCCACTGCCAACATTAGCTCTACAGCATTGACACTGCCTAAGCCTAGGGTGTATCCATTACCTAATGCCCAAGTTCATAACTCCAGAGGCCAGGCTCACCAATCATCGCCATGACTTGCTGAAAGGAAAATGGAGAAAAGAAAGAAAGTTTACTATATGATAAGAAAGTAAACAAGGAAAAGGAAAGGATCCCTTAAGCCATTTGTAAATACGTGTTGGAAGGGGATTATGTTCATTTTTATTACTCATTCTCTTTTGGTCTTTGATTTTGGCCTCTAGTAGAATGGAGAAGGTCGAGTTTCAAAGAATGATTGGTGGGATTTTGTTGAATGACGAGGGAGATGAAAATTTGTTAGATAGCCTTGATTGTCGTGGGTAGCTAAAACTTATTTAGTTACTATTAGTGTATGTCTTTAATTGAGTCTCATATTGAAATATAGTTTTGAGGTTTATTTGCTACCACTATTTGTTCCTTTGGCATTCCTTAATCCCTTCGTTTGATTGGTATTTATTAGTTTCAATCACTTCCTTTTCTTAATATCGCTTGCTTAACAAGGACAGTAGGTGATTTCATAACACATATATTACTGTTCCTCAACCACGGTCCTGTAAATTGACTAATATCTTTGTTTGCCAGGCAAAAGGGAAGTAGAAAACTCAATATATAGAAGCGCAGGACCAAGAGCCAATCATGTGATGGCCAGAAAATTGGCGTAGTTCAGCGTAGAATGGTCTTAGGTTGATCTTTTTGGTTAGAGCTCGAAATCTGGTAAGAAATGATTGTTCAAGAAACAATTCAGATGTCATTTTTCAGGTGCCAGTAACGGAAAAAATTGCATACTCATCACCAATTTGTTGAAAGATTCTGGTCTAGGTTAATCCCTCAGCTGCTGTCAAAAAAACTTAATTTTCCAACTTTGTGACGTATTATTGAGCAGTGAGGCCGTTGGCTAAGCTCCTTTCATGGAGGGGAAGTAGAATCTAACGACAAACAATTAAGAAAAGAACTGGCATTATATTCTAGGTAGGGTCGGACGTGCATGCATGCTCTTGGACGCTCACTAAACGAGTTAGCTTTCTTTTCTTCAATGAGGTAGTCCTAATGCCTTTATATGCCTGGGACAAATAGAAAGATGGATCCAGTGAATATCTAGTGTCTAAACTATACTTAAAATTCAATTCCCTTACAAATCTTTTTTTTTAACTAAATTGTTTTTTATTTTATTGTCAAGAGGATCATAAATATTCAATCGAAAAATTGGTTGCTTATCTGTTCTTAAATTTTGTAAATTTAATACATTTGATATATGATCATGATTACTGAAATTATTAACATTCTCATGAATATGAATTTCATTACTTAAATTTTGATTAAGTTATTTAGAACTACCTTTACTAATTTCTCAGTTTTTACTAGAGGAGTCTATACTATCAAATTTACAGATAACTCTTTTTAAGGATTTTATATTTTTTAGGCAACATCATATAAAATAATTATAACACAATTAAATAAGAAAAGAATAAAAGTACATGTATAAAACTAGAAAAAGCAGGTGGGCGCACTATTACAAAGATATATCAATAATATTATATATATGTAACAAACAAAAAAATAAAGAGTCAAATTTAATATCCTATATTAAAAATAAAAAACAAAAAGCAAACTTTTATTATTGAAACTATCATGCTCAAAACTTATTTTCAATTTTTCAAGTAATTCTAAAACTAATAGTAATCCACGTTTCACTAAGAGAATAGGAATTAGCAGCAATATTCACATTATAGATATACTAAAACCACATTTTATCAATAATCTACAAAATTAAATTTATACATACAAAATTAGTCAAATGTATATATCAAAAAATGTTAATTATGACTTAATAAATGAGAGAGAAATAAATTGCAATTGAAGGAGAAAATAAGATATAAAAAACTATCTATTATGATATTTGCAAAATGAAATAGAGATAAATTATCCTAATGAACGTCAATTCAAATTAAAATTATACCTAAAATTGCAATTGGTAAATATCATCTATGATCAAACTGATGTATTTCAATTTATCCAGATAAACGACAATTGAAATAAGAAATGAATGAGATATAAATTATACCAAAAATATAATATGAGTTTCAATTTGAAAATAGAAAAATTTACGTATATTGAAAATGCTATCATGCTTATAATCAAATTTCAAGTTTTACCCAATCTCGCAAAAAAGCTACCAAAAAAATCGAAAATTCAAAACAAAAAATAAAAAAGAGAATTGAGAGAACGAATAAGATGTGTTTCTTACCTAGATGGAAATGGTGTTGACGGAGACAAAGGCTGATGCAAAATTCTTGAATTTAAGACCCGTTATTTAATTTTAATTATAAAAACATAAATCTTGGCATTTTGTAGGAGCAATTTTATTTTAAAATATCTACTTCCACCATTTTTCCTTCCTGTAAAAAAATTTCGTATGTATGTTGACAGACCAAACTATATATTTTTTTAATCAAATTAAAATTGATATTTACTCTTTAAATCAATTCCTTTAATTTTTTAAAAAGGACAACTCTTTTTATACTTAATTCTTAACCCAAGTGAACCTTTTATATTGTAAAATAACTTGATATTAGTAGGTCCCTTACGAATATGAATCCTGAGCGAGGGCCCTTCTTGCTATTGCTCGGACCGGCTTTGGTTTCAATCATTGCTAACAGTAGCAGATGGTTGTTGTAGCTCGATCACAAGTAAGAAACTGAGGTCGTTGAAAGAGCACCAGATGAATCATAAATAACAAGAAACAGGTCTATCAATGGTACGTACATACATACATGCATATATATATATATATATATATATATATATATGTGCATAATCCAAGGGGGACCAAGCTTCCCTATATATATATGGATTGACGAGTAGATATGTTTCTGGTCTGGTCTGCTCCCTTCCAAAAACAAATTACTCAGCTGGTCCCTCCAATTGAGCAGTCTGAACAATGAAGACGACAACACATACTGTGAGCAAGCAGAATGTTCTTTTTGAATTGCAAGTTTGGGAAAAGGATGTTCATTATCCTGCCAGAACAAGTTAATGACCTGCAACTATATCAATTTATAGGATAATGCATATTGTGGATAAATAGATATAATTTAACTTAGATTTTCTCTAAAAATTAATAATGGGCTTGTCTATCTGGAATCGGATAAGCAGGCCCTGACGAGGTAGGAGGTTCTGAGAATGGACTTGTAAGCACATTTTCAATTTATATTTGGGTGCCACAGCTCGTGAGATCCTGCACATAAGAGCTGGCCCTTTCCTAGAAAACAGAAATCGGACAAGAGCTGGCCTTTCGATTTTTTTAACCGTCAGTCGTTTATATTTCCCCGTGTCCTTTGTTGTTGTTGAGTTCTATTTTTTTTAAACATTTTCATAAAACGAATTAAACTTTAATTTTGAACCCAAAAAGGAAAATCTGATTTAGTATTGTACAACCGAACCACAAGTATTTTTTCATGAAACTTATTAAAATATGTCAGTGGAGTTTGATATATGTTTTCTTGGCTAATTGGTTTTCCTGTTTGATTAATGAGGTGTTATGGCTATTTCAATTCAGGTGAAAATTTGGACTTATAATATAATCTGTACTATTCTTAATAAAAAGTGGATGTTGAATTTCATACCTATAAAGAGAATATAACACGTCTTAATCTCATAACATTTATAGCAAAGAAACTTCTTTAAGTTGCCCTATTCATGGATCTGTAATCATAACATTGTGGAAGACTAGCTGACATTGGAAATGGAGCAAGTTGGTTTGGAGAGGCAATACTTGCATCAGGGAGCTCAAGAACTATTTTTATGTGCTTTACAAGCATCCCGATATGCTATGTATGCTAATTATCACTTAATAAAATTAGACATGACAAACTAGTATAGATTTAGGTTAGCTTAGAGTATTCAAGTTTCATAAAACTTGAGTTTGAGATTTTTTTAACCTAATAAATTATGACAAATTAATTAAGTTATTAGTATATCAAAATTAAATTTACATATTCAATTTCAATTATTAAAATGCATGTTAAATATCGACCTTTAACATGCATTCTAATAATCAAGCTCTTCAAGACAATAAGAAAATATATTTCAGAAAAAATGAATTAAACATTACAAGAAACTTAAAATCAAAGAACATATTTAGGAAAAAAAGTTTAAATATTGCCCCGATTAATGTACCAAATTTGACAGTAGAATGTCATTATAAACTCAATATGCAAACAAAAAGGAAAGTCCAAATTTATCATAATAGTAAATATGTGAACAATATCAATAAACATAATATGTAAACCTAATCGCATATACTTCATAACTCAAACATGAAAAATAAACAAATGAAGTAAACATAAAAGATTAAATGTGAAGAGATTTACCCTAAAAATGGAAGTTGGTGTGATTATGTTGTGTTTAGTTTATGAGGTTCCTCAAGACTTCAACTCTAATGATCCTTGAACCAAATAAAGAAATAAACAAAAAGTCATAAAAGAATTATAAGACCAAAAAAACAATATAAATATGATAAAAGAGAGAGAGTCATACCTTTGTTATTCGATCTTTGCAAGAACAAACAAGGAGAAAAATAAATGTTAAGGGAAAATAATCATAAAGATAAAGCTTTCCAGTTATTTAGAGAAAAAAGAGGATTTGAGCTTAAAGGAAGATTTTCTCAAGAAAAGAGTTGCATAATTGATCTCCAAGGAGAATGACAAATTTTTTTATTTCTTAGATTAGGATTGAATATCACCAAAATCTCGAAATTTTGTAGTTGAAGGTGACATTTTCTTCGTAATTTGTTGAAACAATGACAATATTCAATGGTTGAGGTTGGATTCTAGAAAGAGCATAAAGGACAAAGTCTTGAAAGAGGGAAAAAGCTACAATTATTTTGAATAAGGAAAGCAAAAAATATTCACAAAATAAACGACTGAATTGCGCTCTCAATGTAGTGAAAACTTACGTTAAATCTCTTAAATTGGTAAAACATAAAAATCTAAAGAAAAATATACTAGAGAACTCAAAATGCTCTTAATAAATTGTTATCATCTTGTGCAAAATCAGTTTCGTTGATTTAACTTATATTTAACATATTTTTAATTATTAATAAGTTTAAATGACTTTAGTCATTCATAATTAAATCACAAATTGAGATTTAGATGTAAAACTAGTGACTATGATGAATACATATTTGAGATTAGCGATCAAGATCATTTGGTTACAAGACCTTAAATAAGCGTATACCCAATAGTGTAGGTAATAGGTATTATGTACAAAATCATGTGCATTTAAGCTATTGTCGAACACAGTTAACTACACTTCTGTGTGGACAATCACGATTCAATTTTAGATTATTGAATGGACTACACAAATTTACTACACATTTGTACAATTGATTGAGAAACTTTCACACTTATCTTATCATTGCAGATTGAATATGTTACATTAACTATTTATTTGCACAGGAAATATTACACTTGGTAGCTAGATTTACCTTCAAATTCAGTCTTATAACTTTCAAAATATGATAGGTATGAATTGGACTATGATAATGCATTGATGAATATATACATACCAAAAATATACCTAGTCATATGACCTTACATAACAACAATTCCTTTATGAATGCAAGGTCCAAACTATATATGCTTGTCATTTGCTACATGCTCATGTATTATCCATTCATGGATCCTCTAATTGTTTAACACAGTCAATAACAAGTTAAGCATCTACTGATCATTAATGACTAACAAAACCTTTTATGGACACCATGTATGTTTGAGTTTCTTGCTTTCAATTACATTATTTATTAAGTTGAAATCAATAAATCACTCATGTACTACTAAAATTGTCAATGTTTTCTGAATTGTCGTACATAATTTAGAAATTCTGATGACATATAAGGCAAAGTAGATAAAGGATTGAAGATATCTAAACTTCAAATTTAGTCTCATAATTTTTAAAATATCATGGGTGTGAGTTATGCTATGATAATGAATTGATGAAGATAATGATGTATACAACCAAAAACATGCCCAATTAGAAAACCTTAAGTAGTAGTAGTTCCTTTTTGAATACAAGGTCCAAATACTCTATAGGTTTGTTGTTTCCTACATGCCCATGTACTGACCATTTATGAATCCTACAACTATTGACCATAATCGATGAAAGTTGGGCATAGACTAATCAATGATGGCAAAACCTTTTATAGGCACCCTTTGTATTTAAGCTGAATCCTTTGAATTACATAATTTGTTTAGATGAAATGAACAAATCACTCATGTACTACTATATTTATGAATGCTTCCTAAATTAGGGTACATGCATTTAGAAACTCCCATGGCATAAACAAAAATAGACAAATGGTTAAAGATATCTTAACTTCTAATTTAGTCTTACAAGATCAAAAATATCGTAGGTATGAATTATGTTCACTAACCTTTTAAATACATACTTTACTTTATTTAAACAGAAGAAGGATAAGAATTTAAAAATTTTGAAACATTGTGGAAAACTTTTATGACTATAAAAGGTTTGACCATAGGGATTAGAGTAAAATTTTCCAATTATGTAAGATAGATGATGGTGACAAGAGAAAAATTAAAAAAATGTATTATGTGTCTTTAAAAACTAAGAGAAAAGTGTTGATCACTAGCATTAAAACATGGGTAAGAATGCCTTTAGTGTTCGTACTTGCCATCCCATATGGCCCATAAACTTCATTGATCCTAACAAATTGATATGACATCTCCACTATCTTGTAACTCAAGTAGGGGTTTAATATATTAAGGAAACAATCTTATAATTATTTATAGGTATACATTGTTTGCTAAACCTATATGGTGATCTTGGCTTTGTTTTTTAAGGAAAAATTGAAACAGTATACTACTTTGCTACAACACTAACTATATACGCACTTAGTTCTATATAAAGTCATTAACAAGTTCATATTACATTTTAAATAACTGAGATAAACAAGATAAATAACATAATTACTTCTATAGATATAATAGGTAAGTTAATTGTGTTTTAGTTTGTAACATGATGAATTAAATTGTATGAAAAATATTAATTGACCATTAATTTTTTCAATGTAATAGTATCATTGGCATATGAAATTATTTTCTTTTGACCACTTTTAACACCAAAATAACAAAAAAATGTGGATATACACAAATGTCATTACCTTATTGTACAAAAATATATTAGGGAACCTAAGCTCAAGTTGGCATTACAAAAACACATAAACTAGAGACTTCATAAGGAAAACTAACTAGTGAAGTCATAAATAATTTTGTGTTGACCAAATAATTTATATAACAAATTTATATGTTTCTCTTAAATTTATTTTCATGTTAAAATTTTTTTAGGTTTATATGAATACAGGTCCTCAGTGTTGATATTAACATTAAATAATATTTCCATTATTGGGACATCTAGAATGAACAAAAGGTGTGCGTTGAATGAAAAAAGCATCTCAACAAGGAGATAAAAGGTCAAAGTGGTCATCATTAGTAATGACTATGATGGGGACAAAAAATGATGGTCATCATTAGTCATGACAATGATGAGGACAAAAAATGAAGGATACAAAGATAAAAGTGGTGTACTGAACAACTTAGTTATCAACCATTTGTGTTTGGTAACCTTTTAGGTTATACAGCAGAGTTAGGATGATTACATGTCATGTTGTAATTTTTATAAGCATTGTTTCTTGAACACCAACTATTTCATGATACCAAAATGTTCTGTACTTGTATAATAGAAATGGGATATTTAATTATCATTTATATAGTAGTTCCCTATAACTTCTTTAATTTAATGCAAATTTGCACTTAACCATACCATAAACTTGTTAAGCCATTCATTTAGACATTAAATTTCTAATTTTGTTTAAAATTTTGATTATCAAGTTAGAATATTGGGGGGAAATGTTAGAGTCGAAGGATTTTAATTAAGACTAAGACTACTTACTTAAAGTGTAACTCTTTGAGCCACATAGTGGCTTTTGATGTGGATGTAAAAATTGGTTCAAAAGTTATACCACGAAAAGAGTGTTTTAAGTACGTATGTTGGGCCCCGATTCCTTTTCTTACTAAATAAGCATGTGTTCAGTTTATTTTGAGGTTGAGTTTGATTAATTTGT
>JANZXP010000005.1:34997961-35015768 GCA_027576715.1 Erythroxylum flavicans
TGGTTATTATTTATATGTGAAATATCTAAAAATTATTGTTATTTCATATTAATTGTGATTATTATTTATTATTTTGAGTTTTGGAGACAGAGATAAAAATATACAGTACAACTGTACAATATGAAAATGGACTATTTTGTAATTTTTTAAAAAATTCAGAGACTATTTCATAAATTTAAAAAATTAACCGAAACAGTATCCGATATTGACCGGTACTAGTACAGTACCGTACTAAAATCTAATCCGATACCAAATTCGGTACGGTATTCGTAAGATTGATTTTGGCACTAAACATATTCATAAGACTTGGATGTAGAGCTAGACATAGGTTCACTGACATTGGATAGAGGAGACACAATATGGTCCTTATAGCCAATCAAATCCCATGTAAGAAGAATTCACTTGACTTGATTCCAGCGCATTAGTTTATATTATTTTGAGTGGTTATGATAAAATTAGGAATGTTTTGAATAGGAAATAAGATTTTTTTTGGATATGTATTAGGAAACTCAGCTTTATCGGATTAATTCTAAGCTTCTAAGACCTCACTCTTAGAGCCTTAAAAGAGATAAATCTGGAATCCTAATATCTCTCAAGTTCCTACGTGACCTGTAACTTCTGCGCACAAGGAGTCTTCACATATTGATTGGTTAGTTGCTAATTGATTACTGCCTCCTGGTTAGCATCAGGTTCTCATCAGCTCCAGGTTCTTAGTAGTTCTAAACTCCCACACTGTCACTAGAAGTGAGATGTCCGCAATTAATCTAACTAAGGAGCATTCTAGGGAACTAGAGAATCATCAACAAGGAAAATTCCTCCTCTTTTCCCCTTTGGTAATTCGAACTTAAGATATCCTACAAAAAAAAACTTAAGTGAAGAGTTGAAACTTATTGAGTCTTTCCTTCTTGTCGAATAGGAAATAGGATTATTTATTTTGTGTGATGTTGTTTTATTGCCATAAAGTGAATTTGGCGTTTGGAATGTGATGGATGTATTTTGTTTGTTACCAGTTGCCTTGTATTTGACGAAAGTATTTCGACTTGAAAATATTAATAAGGAATGTAGATTTTAAGTGGTTGGGAAAAAGAATTGACGTATATTCTAAGGATATATTTGGTTAGAAGTAAGATTTTTAATACAATTGAAAGTAAATGGAGCTAATAATAGAAAATTATTGTTTGAAAGAGATAGAATGGTTCACAATATATTATAGTGAAATGTTGTTTGAAAGAAGGGTTTATAATATAGTATAATGAAATACTGTTTATTATTTTACATTCTATCCTAAACCCTCCAAATCGAAGATAACTCATTTTTTTCGTTTAGGATGAAATATGATGTAATGTGAAACCTTCCCCTTTTATCATATTCCATTTTATTTCATTATAAACTCTTCTCCCAACGATTGAATAATATTACATTTCATAAATAACCACCAAATCAAACATAGCCTGAGTGTTTGCAATTCTAGTGGACTTTGGTACCAAAAAAAAAAAGAATAGTGGAGAAGAATTTCATTAATTGTTACTTATTGTATTACAAAAATATAAGCCAAAAGTGTTCTACTTAGTTATATTAGGAAACTCTAAGGAGAATATTTGTAAATAAAAAATAATAAGAAATTAAGTCTTAAGAATATATCATTAAATTACTTAAGAATATTCACAAATCTTCTAAGAATATTATGCAATAACATAAATCAGTTGTTCAATTATTAGTTTAATGGTATATTGAAAATGAAGAGGATATCCGAAAAATAATTTTATGAATAAAATTGTTGAAGGAAGAACCAGAGTTAGATAAAAAGTTCAAAAAAAAAAGGGAGAAAGAAAGAAGAACTTAGTTCCAGTAAACAAAAAATTGACGACATCCAAAGTATTGAAGGAAAAACAAAAATGTGACATCGTTTAGTTCGCTAAGTTCGTTCCAAAAATATATACATGTCAGCATAACCGCTATATAAAGGGTGGAGAGTTATAGCAAATAATTGACAGTTTCTCTATCTGTTTTTCAATCTTAGTTCTATAATTAAGATTAAAGTTTTCTGGCTACTTGTTGCTGTCACAGATACATTAACAAATAACGTTTGTTATATTTTATCCAATCGGATAATCACCATGCGCAACCAAACCCCAAGTAGTCATTTGTAGTTTTAGTTTCAATATTTTTCTCCCCCTCAACTTATCAGAATTTTGAAAATCTTATTGGTCCCTTCCAGTTTATATGGTCCTAAAAGGTCTAGCTCATACCTCTGTTTCCTTTTCACATTCATTGTAATCCTCAACCTTTTGTTTTTTTGAACTAGAAAGACTTCTGATCAATCAAAACCACGTGGCCGGTATACAAAAAGTATCTCAAGTATAAACTCCTCACTTAAGACTCTCCCTTAACAGAAGTCTTGAGTTCGAGTCACGTAAAAGAAGGAGAAATGAGAAATTTGTCCTATTGATGATTCTCTAGCCCCCTGAGCAAAGCTCTTTGATCCGATCAATTACGAACGCTTCGCTTCCAGCGGCAATGTGAGAGTTAAAGCTACTAGGGAACCCAAGGACTGCTGAGAACTTAATACTGAGCAGGGCCAGCGATCAAACAGCAGTTAACCAATCAAGTATGTAACGACTCCTTGTGCGCAGAAGTGTACAGACTATATAAGAACCTGAGGGATCTTGGGGCCATGTATATGAAAAGTTGCAGAAGAAGGATAAAAAAAAAAAGGGCACGGATGCAGGCAATAGCAGCATCGTAAATAGCGCAAGTTATATTTCGGAGGCTCTCTCTTCTATATCCAGAGACTTAAGTCTGTCTTCGTGCCCCCAGGGCATAGCTCAACTGGCAAAGGTTTGGGTGGTGTAGTGCCTGCCATGCTGGCGACCTGTAGGATGGGAGTTCGAATCTTGGGAGAAACCTTTAAGATTTGGGCCTCTTGTATGGTGAGATCAGTAGGTAAGCCCAAATCCCTGATCAGTGAGGCACATCCCATAATTTACCTCCTTCACCAATCCTGAGGGCACGGGGGTGGAGGCTCCTAATGTTGGAGTTCAACATTTAAGTCTGTCTTCGTGTTCCGATTCTTCACGTAGTTCTGGTAAAACAGATGAAGACATACAGAAAGACGACTTAAAACATCAACAGGTCAGTTTTCAGTTATCACTAATCTTTAATCATATTCGTACCTCACTAGCTTTTTTCTTGCATATCTAGGAATTGTTATTACGTGATATAATTATCGCCTAGTACTTGAGAATAGAAAACCAAGCATCCTAGATTTCAAAATTTCCTTTTCTGCATTGTGGTTATTTGCTGAAATTTTCATTACTAACTTAGTCTTCCACTCAACTATAGTATCTACAGTTGGCCGCGGGGAAAATTGAATTGGAACTTTAGAAATCTCTGTGAAAACTCGAGTTATTATAGCCTTGAAAAAGCCCATAAAATAAAACCACCTTTCGGGTGAGCAAAAGCTTTGCGATGAAGATTCTGCGAAGAATAAGCAATGGAAAATAAGTGAAATTATGTTTCTTGAGATCGCACCATACCCAACCAGAGTACAATAACTCTTTTGAAAACTTGCTCTTTATCAGCTTAGTTAGGTAAGAGAAATGGAATTTTTGTAAAATTGATTAATATGAGTGCACCCGTAGGACTTCCGAGTTGCCATTATCATCGCTCCTTATAAACACTTCTGAAAGCTTTAAAAACTTGTGGTTTAAGAAATTGCGTCAAAGCTGCATTCACTCCAATTGATGCGGACCATGTTTCGTTTTATTTGAAATGCTTCCTTGTTAACGCATGTTGGCAGTTCATTGAACTCTGCAACTCTAGTTTTCTATTTTCTGTCAAGTTGTGGTGCTTTGATACCTGTCATGAATACATGAATTATGTTCATTAGCCCTTGTTGAAACAGGGGGTGGATGCTGATGAGAATCACAATCTGTCGTTAGATAACGACTTGGTTCATGGAAGTTCAGTACCTAAAAATGAAAATGAAATCCAGACAAAGGATACTTTTAATGCAGAAGAAATTTCGCAAGAGCTTTTTGTACCTGTGCCAAAAGTTGGAATGACATTCTCTTCTCAGGAAGAGGCTTACGAGTTCTATGAAAACTATTCTAGAGGAATTGGTTTTCAAGTAAGGAAAGCAAAAGTCCAAAGATTAGCCAGTGGAGCAATCAGAAAGCGAGTCTTCTTTTGTTCAAGACAAGGGCTTCCATCAGAAAAGCAACACGACAAGAAAACGAAGCACAAAAGAAGAGAAACTAGAACTGGTTGCGAGGCCAGGATCCAGCTTACAGTAGAAGTTGGAAAATGGGTGATTTCCCAATTTGTAGAAAGGCACAACCACCCGCTTAGTGTTCCAAGTATTACGATACCAGTATCCAAATCACTGGAGGTGAATGCCGACAAAAAAGATGGCGAGGCAACAAAATCTGTAGAAATTTACAAGATGGGTATCGTATCCTATGTGCAAAAGAAGGAAGAAACTAACCTACTTCCCGAAGATGCTCAAAGTTTGATAAATTATCTGAGACAGTTGCAGGTGGAAGATCCATTATTCTTTTACACAGTCCAACTTGATTCCAAGTGTCGCGTGACTAAAATCTTCTGGAGGGATGGTCAGTCGAAGAGAGACTACAAAATCTTTGGTGATGTTGTTATTCTAGACACAACAGTGAAAGTTGAAAAATATGACATGATTTTTGCAGCATTTCTAGGAATCAATCATCATCGGCAGCTTATATTGTACGGCTCTGCTTTTCTGCTAGATGAAAGCAAGGAGACATATATTTGGTTGTTTGAGACATTTGTGGAAGCAATGCGGAGACGCCAACCTAAAACTATTTTCACCGATGAGAGCCTGGAAATGGGTGACGCAATAAAATCTATGATGCCAAAAACACAGCAGAAAATTGGTTTATGGGATATCATGAGGAACTCATCAAAGCATCTAGCCACAAGTCGTGAGCAGGTTGTTTTCAAGTGCCTCTTCTGTGAATCCATCTCTGAATGTGAAACAGAGGAAGATTTCAAGTCAAGGTGCAAGTCCTTGAGCACTTGGATCACCGTCGAAATCCATGAGTGGTCAATCTGCATGCGTCTAGGGAAAAGTGGTCTCCTTTATTCAGTAAAAATTCTTTCACAGCTGACATTCAGTATCGTTATGCTTTTCCAGATTTTACAATTGAGGCTGGTAGTTTGTCAACACTTGTTCAGCAATATCTAGAAACATCAAAGCGGCTTCGACAGGAGGAATTATTAGAAGATTATCGTTGCAAGGAGGTTATGCCTTGTATGATTCTAGAGAACAGTTCAATTGAGAAACAAGCAGCCAGTGAATACACCGATGCAGTCTTCAAAATCTTTCAGAAGGAGTTGCTTAAAATCTTGGCCGTCCAAGTAGAAGAATTTTTAAGCAATAGCAATGTGCATGTGTTCAAGGCCAAAGAGATCGGAAAGGATCGCATTATATTTTGTGTGGTGCTCAATGGCGGCAATGATTGTAGCATAGAATGTTATGTAGTTGCAAGAAATTTGAATCTGTTGGCATTTTATGTGCCCACGCCCTAAAGGTGCTGGAAGCAAAACAAATCTTACAGATTCCGCATCAGTACATAGAAGGTGGACTAAATTTGCCAAAACATCACCCTAAGATGTTTGGCACTTTGAATTTCAACCTCCGGCCTAGGACCAATTAAAATTTCCCCTACCTACTGTAATCACCTTTACCTCCACCTCCTCGTTAATCTTTCGTTACTATCTGGCTTGATTTTTACGAAACACTGGAATTGTATGCATTGTGTGCCCATGATTTGCTTGTGTACATTGTTTCCCAAGCTTAAAGTAGTTTGTTTAGGATAGTAATGCAATATTTTTGGTTCAAATTTCATTCTCCTGTACAATGCATGATGAAAATATGGTGAAAAGAAAGTAACTCGAGATTTGGTGACATCCCAACAACAGTTGGTATCTGTCGTATCTTGGGCTTTATGGTTGTATACTATAGAATGAATAATATTCAACATTACTTCAGATGGCTTTGTAGTCGTGTAACTATAGGAAAAGCTTAATGAGATCCGAAGGATCAGTGGCTTGCTTAAGCTTTGCCTGCTGACATTAACAACCGGTTGATCCCTTCTTCTAAAGCAGAGTAATAAAACGATGCCACTAAAAGTAATACACGCCGACCTTTCGTGTCCGAAACAATTAACATTTAACTTGAGCTATTATACGAATAACCAATCAATTACTCATCCATCTAACAGTAGCATCTCTTTGTAGATATATTATATATTAACATCCAGCACTTTTATTCAAGATTTACAACCCTCAAAAACACTAAATTTGAGGTTGAACTGAAAAGAATGTAATGTAACAGATAGATGTTGTGGATGGTTATTCTTTTTTCTTGTTTCTGCTCTTTCATAACTATACACAAATACTATGGTATATCGCATGGAAACTACTCTTGCTTGTTTACGAAGAAAAAGAAAAAACATTTGTTTCTGGCGCATTTCATCCCAGCCTCCTATAGGTTGCATAAAGTCCATCTACCTATGTCTCTTTCGATTTTCATTTATCAAGAGTTGAGCATAAAGAATCTCATTCCATGTGTCTGGCACGCCAGGAAGACACCAATGACTGCAGTCTTGGTAGAGCAGAGGTGATCCCCTTTCCTCCTTCGATAAGTTCTGTTTCCTATAAATGGAAGGATGCCCATCTTTCCTGTAATCTGTCATTCGTGTTACATTTAAGTATGTGACAGGAGTTTTCATCCCTCTGAATACTTTCTCCAGCACTATCATCTTGGGTTCATATTCCCTTAGGTATGTCACATTCTTGATAGGCCTAACCTCGCTATCACATGCCCCACCGGAGTTCCATTGTCCTCCGCTACACCAAGACAACGCAACACATCTTTTGAGTGACACAAAACATCTAACAATGCTAAAATATGGATTAAGCACAGAGGAAAAACAAGAAATGGTTCCTCCGTATCCACATAAAAAACGAAATCATGACCTTGCTGTCATTGAACAACTAATATTTTGATTTTTGAGCAAGAAAACAGCTTTTGTACAAATTACATTCTTAGAAAACCAATCCATTAAAAAGTAGAAGCTATCACCAACCCACTATCTTTGAATCATACCTGAAATGGGACTCCGAATATCCTCTAAAGAAGACCAGAGACTTCATTGGATTTATATTGGCATCTATCCATCTGGCCCATGTGGTCAAAGCTTTTCTAAATGCCTCCAGAACATTCAATTCTTTATACACATGACTCCCTTCCTGGTAGTAATCTTTCCTGAAAATAAGGATTAACTGCTTAGATCACAATTATAGAACTACAACCTCAACAAGAATTTTCAAACTTCAAACTAAGAACTCACCCTAAGGAAGTTTTGTCATGAGTCCACCAATGCCCTGTGTTAAAGATAATGATATCCGCATTTCTATACTGTTCAGAAAACCTTCCTACTAAATCGAGCCGAAGTGTCTCCTTCTTCGTTCCATTCTTGTCCAGCATCTCCCATTCTTGAACTAAGAAAGGAGATACAAAAAATTCTATAGTGAAGTCATAATCCTACACATCATCCACAAGATGAAATTCACTAAATTAGCTCATTTCACACGAAACAGGATCAAATATAGGGAATATCTACATCAAAGTTAAACAGCATACTTTGAATACGAAAGAATATGAAGCTTCCCCTCGAAAGTAATTCCTCCCATTGGCTTCATAAACCTTTTTCTGATCCTTAACCGCGCCTTTCAGAATGCAGACCAAAGATTCCCACATATTTCTGTTCAAGGAATCACCCACAAAAACCAGACGCTTTCCTTTTAACAAGTCCAACATATGAACAGCATTCAACCTACACAAATCAATTAATTGAAGCTAGGCTCAGCAAATGAGAATAAAATTCATGAGACTTTATGGGAAGTAAGAAGTAAATCAACTAAACTTGCAAGAACAAGATATGCAAGTATCACTAGAAACAATCCGAAACATATAGCATCAAACTTCCAACATACAAAGCATAAAATTCAGTGCCAAAACCAATTTTGAAAATAGCAAAATGTCAATCTGACTGAAGTAGATCAAAGTTAGAACTTTAGGAGTACATCAACTATAATTGTTACTACTGCTCATACAATTAAAAAAAAAAAGGAACACCAAGACAATCAAGAGGGACGACTTCAACGTATACCTTGGCAAATTGCAACCGTAGGGCTTCCACTTATATTTCTGGTAGTCTTTATCGGGCCTACCGTTCCGAATACAATTGAATTGCTCATCAACCAATGAACAAGACCCAGGTTTGTAAAGTGGATAAGAATCATCCATCACCCATTCTCCATCAAACAAATTACAGTTCGCTAGATTCTGCATCCAAGTCTCTATTTTCCGCTTCTCTGGCGCCTGCGAGTTTACCCCATTGGTTTGTTTAGTCTCATTACTCTGTTTTTTCGACAACGAAGCTGTGTAATTTTCTTTCAATCTCTCCTGTGCCACCCCTTTATCTACCTTCCCTAAATTGTCTTTTCCCAAAGGACCCGAATTTGCAGGTGAATTCACGCTTTGGTTTACTGCTACCGAAACCCTCGGCGCTCTAGCTGCAGTCTGATTCAGCTTCAAAGTTTCGCCTTTCTCAGAACTCTGCTTTGTTTGTGTTTGGTTATTACTGTTGGCTAGTCCTTTATTCACATTTGGAGAACTTCTAGTGCTAATTTTGTGCAAAACTGCAGATTCAGCAAAATTCTTTGCACCCTTTGTTTTATTCTTTACACTGGGTACAGCTTTATGTGTAAGAACAGGCTCAGATGTGGTGTTATTAGATCTGTGGGTGCTGTTTTCAGAAGATATGGCATGGGGTTGCTGTGAAGATGAGGTAGCGATGTTGTTATTAGGAAAGAAGTAAGAGAAAACAGGTGAAAAATGAGATCCATAAGAATCAGAGGTGGTGGCGGTGGTGGAGGAGGAGGAGGAGGACGAGGAAGAATTAGTAATGCTAAAGGTATCGACGAACAAAGACCAATTCAAGGAAGGGTTAAAAGTTAAGAAAGCAGTGAAAGCAACAAAAGCGAACATGAACCCATATACAAAAGCCAGTGATCTTCTTGTTTTAAGAAGAGAAGGAAGGGTCTTGAGGTCTGGAAGGAAGGCTCTTCCATTAGTGGAGAAGTACTTGGTGGCTGCATCAGCCATGGAAGGTCCAAAGCTTATGTCTGTTTCTCCCTTAGCACTTTCGCTTGCAGAGTGTTGAAAACGGAAATTATAACAGATATAAAGAGGAATAAAATCTATGGTGCGCTTGTATTGTACGGTGTTCGATGGCCAAAAGTGAAATGTTGCCGGTAATATGCTCTAGTGTGAGAAAGTAAGTTATCGAGAGTTTCTTCTTCTTTCTTTCCTTCTAAAATCTAACGATTGTCGTCAAAAGAGAGAGACGTCTAGTTTATGAAATATGAGATAAAGGGGCCTCGTTTTGTGTATAATAGCAGAAGTTGCCACCGGTATTGAAATTGTACTGATTTAAGAGCTTTTTACTTATAAAAAGTGGTTGAAATTAATTATCATGTACTGTCAATGACATAAAACTATAATTATTAACATAAATCCAGTGTTATTGTTAATGATGCATACAGATTACAAACCACTTAAACTATCTTTCAGATAAGATTTTCTTCTCTTTGATTCTTGATACCCAATATTGAAGGATTATCTTTTATCTGCAAATTTTAAACTTAAGCGTCGAAAATAATGACGTGTAACACCAAATAAACATTACTAATTATAAAATATAGTAGCTGATATTGTCTCTTCCAATATTTGACGGAGTGATAAGAAATTCTTAAATTGAACGCTTTCGGTAGTTTTCGGAAAATGTTTAGAAAATTAATTGAAGAGAGATAAAATGTACAATTTCTTCATTATTAATCATCTAGCCTGTGCCTGTCCTTGTCCTATGATGAATTTATTTTTGTGGATACTATAAGGCAAGTTATTTTACACTTATTATTTGATTGTGAACTCAGTAATGTACTAATGTTGTCTTCTTAATCTCGCACAATTACAATTTATCAAATATGTAGTAAAAAATATTAGGAATTTTTACTTGAGAATTATCAAAAATTTTAATAGTTTGTTCACAATATATAGATTTTAACTTTCCCTACAAAATATACTTGTTTAATACAGAATTAATCTCTTTTCATATTTAGGATAAAAATAGTAACATTGTAAAATAAGATGAAATGTTTATAAAATTAAATTATTCAATATATAGTTAATCTATTCCATATTTATTATAAAATTAAAAATACCAAAAATATAAAATTATTTCAGATTATAAAAATTAAAAGTTTTCGATATAGTAATATATTTTCTAATTTAATATAAATAAGGTACATATAAAAATTATTATGTAGTAAAAGGTAATAATTACATATTATATGGATATTGTACTAATTAATAATAATGAGATAATTCGGAGATCTTGTAATGAATATAGAAAAGCAAAGAATGATTGAGCTAGTACTAATTAGAAAGTTCAATCGAACTCGTCCAACCCACTCTTTGATTGTCGGGACATGATCTTTCTTTTATTTTTATCATCTTTTATTAAATTTTAAAATTTACGAAAATATATGAATAAAATTTATATCATCGTAACAAAAAAGTAACTGAGAGCTTTGACGTGTTCATTGTGCTGCTCCCGTCATGCGATTTTCAACATCCAACTACTGGCATTTTGCTATAATGGCCTTTTCCGTGTGGGACCCATCCACATTGAAAAGAAGCGTGTCCCATTTTGTACGACCGTACACAAAGTGTCTTGCCGTGGCAAGATATTACGAAATCCGGTCTGCGATGGACGGTCCTGATTCACGTGGGACCTAACACCATTGTTGTCTTAAAAACTTCGACGGTGCGTGGATGGGATGCTCCGGCTTTGTCATTCGGGTCGGTCCCATGAGAGACGAATATGGAGATGGACAGAAATCATTCTATGCTTTACAACTAACAGCAATATGGCCACCGCCAATTGTTCCATGTTCATATCCCTGTCGTTTATTCGTATGCCGTTTTGATGCTCTTGAAGGTTTTCCAGCAAATGCCAAATGTCAAATTTGATTGGAATATCCAATTTACTTTTGTTTTCAAATGACACTATAGACTCTTCATATCAGCGAATTCATAATGGATACTGTTGTTTTCATTATGAAAGGAACAAGTCGGGAGTAATAATGCCTTGTCTTGTTTCCCTTGGAATTGTATGGTATTGTATCAAACTACATTTTTTTTAAAAAGAAAACCAAACTAGCAGGCATTCAAAAAGTCACTATCCATCCATTAAGAATCAAGAGAAGTTTAAGTTATATGTAAGAAAGAAAAACGATAAGAATTTGAAAGGAAGCATCCGCTTTTGGATGCCGCCCATGTCTTGTATTTTGTAATTTAACAATATTGGCTAAATCAATTCATGAAAGATTTTGAGAATCATTATTGTTTTTATGTTTATCAGTATTTTTGATCCTTAGGTATGGATTATCCTCTAGTTTGAACTTTTAAAAAGGAACCTTATAAAATCTTACGCAATTTGTTACGAGGCTCTATGGAATTAGTCAACTTAATATATGTAAATTTGATTAGAGGAAATAGAAGATTATGCAATAAATTAAAATGGTGTCTAGTCCCATTTTCTTAAACAATAAAATTTGAATCAACATCACCTTCAGCATTTTGACTGCCACTTACTAAACTAATTTATGATCGCTTTCATGTAGTTAAGAAAGGGACTTATTTTTATTCAATGTTGTTGATTAATACTCCTTTTACTTGAGAATTACTAATTTAAATTTATTATTGATGAATGTGTTAAGAGGACTCCTCCAATTTGAAGTTCTCAGATTGCACGCAGAATTTTCAAGCTTTAACAAAGCAACTGTAAAAACTTACAAACTTGATATGGAACATGGAATATTTTCCCTAAATATCTAAGTCAAATATTCTAACACAATAAACTCCTAAATACGGCGTTGTTAACATTGAATACTGATATCTTTTAAATGCAATAAATGTCTTAACATGGATGGATCAATATTAGAGTTAGCTACCTTAACCTAATTGAATATCTTTTACCTACCATCGAATAGAATGAAGTAGTTATTAACAGGTTAAGTACATTTATGGAAACCTTTTAATTTATTTGAAATTAGATTTCATATATTTTTTAAACTTTGTTGAAAGATTTCCAAATACACTGACATAGAAAAGTCTTCAAGTCTTGTCGCAAAAGGATTATTGAGGTCCACAAATATTCATTTCATAACGAGTACGGAGTCTGAGCCAAAGATGTCAAACCAAAATAAATGATAGAGAACCCTACATAACTTGCGTGGACTTGGCTGGACCTACTGTGAGCTCCGAATATGTGTTTAGTATTTTGTCGGTGCTCTATCATTTCACTATTTTGTTCAGTTTACTCCTAATACATGTATTATTGCCGATCAACGGAGAATTAGGTTGTTCTTTAGTAAATAACAAAACAACTGTGTTCTAAATTCAGGCAGGCAATCTGTTTCCAATAATGCAGCGAGTCTTGTTACAGATGAAACTAATTATTTGGCGTTCATGCTCATTGAGATTGTGATTTGGGTTTAACAGTAAACTAACTTTTACCAACAAAAATAAAGTTCGGTTTAGTAGAGAAACAAACCATCTTAATTATTTTAAGTTCGCTGCGAAGAGTAATATTAGATTAGCTACACGAGAAATTAGGATTGGCCAAATTTCCACTCAATTTCGCTGTCACTTATAGTCATCCCGGAAAATAAACATGCTTCTCATATCAAATAATACATGATACTGTTAATGAATATATAAAATTAATTAAGTTGACCTTACATAACAGTTTAAATTATTATAATGAAATGGTCGCTTAATATAGTATCAGAGCTTCTGTGATTAAGTGATCGTAAGTTCAAATCCTACCACTCACCTATTATTCAGCACAAGAGCCTTTGCAAGTTTCAAGCCCAAAAGACTTTCATTTGAGGGGATGTGTTAGTGAATATATAAAACTAATTAAGTTGACCTTACACAACAACTTAAGCTATTGTAATGAAATGGTCGCTTAATAAATACTTTATAAATGTGGGTCAGTTGGGTTTTGTTAGCTTTAAAAATTCATCGAAATTGCGAGCGAACTAATTTGGGTGTAACTTTGTTTTCTTCTTTTCAAGTTCAATCCCACTTAATTGAAGTTTGGAAATTAAAATATGTTGATTTTAAAGATAATATCAATCATAAATTAATGTTAAAATTTTATTTTCAGTAATATAAGAGAATGAACAAACAAATTTCACCTTAGTTATAAATTATTGGAAGTTTAAAATTGGATTAGATTATATTTTTCACAAATTTGAAAGACGAATAAAACTTGTATAAATTAATAATATTTTTATATAATAAAATTTTATAGTCCTTAATTAAGCTAATAGATTAAATTAATAATTTTGTTAAATTAATAAACTAATATTTCTAAAAAACTTGATATAATTACATAGTTGCATTCATATTATAAATTAATAATTTAGTGACTTTAAAAATATGTATATATGATTATAATTATTATTGTAATATAATTAAAAATAAATAAATCAAGTTATATTTCATCTTTCATTTTCTTATTGCATCTAAAAACCTTGATATTAAATACTTGAGCTTAATGATTTATGTATTATTAATTAGAATAATGGAATATAATGAATATTAGTTACTTAATGTATATTTATTAAATTATGAATACATTTTATAAATTAATTACAATATCAATATTATCAGCTTAGGAAACTTTTTTCTTAGTTTCCTCCATATTCCTCGTCGGGAAACTTCCTACACATAATACAGGTCAACGAAAGTGGTTGGCCTGTACTCTTTTTCTTTTTGGAGGCCATAACCCATATTAGGGTGTGTGGTAGTTACTAGTTACATCTTTTTCCCAATATACGGCGCGAAGTTCATTCTTTGAAATTAGCTCAAAGTCCTGCCAATTTTGGGTAAAAGATTGCCATTCATATTTGATCCCAAATATAATATTTATGTAATTGAGAGTCTGTATTTACTTTTCATAAACTTAAAAGTCCCCATTTGTATTGAAATTAAGAAAAATGTTGGGAATTTTGACTGCATGACTGTAGCAATGAAAATTTAACTCTCTGAACCTTTTAAAAGAATCAAAATCTAGCCAAACTGAAATTAGAGAGCCCGTAATAAAATTTGTGCATATTCAATCTATTGATATTATAAGCCGGTGAATTGCGAGATGTGTACACTATACACCCGATCATTACGGCTCCCATTAGATAAAGAAACTTAATAGGGCTTCCTCAAGAAGCAGAACCCCGTGCCAGTGCCACCCACAACTCTTCGACAAGTCGTTTTCTCCATACATATTCTTTTACCCGAAGTATCCAGCTCAGACATTCGTACCATTTCATCCATAAAAGAGTCTTGTATGTCCGATACACCCACCCATTCATTCACTTCACTTTTGGCTGTAAAGAAAGAAATGATATGCACGATCGGAGACAATTGACTAAACGGAGAACTATAGGCAGGGATGCAAACCTCTGAAAGTGATTTTATTTATTTTTTTAAAATTATTTGGAAAAAACTTGTTATTCTTTAAAATTATTTTAATCAATATATTATAATTTTATTTTTAACATAATCTGAGCAGCAGTCACAATTTTCATTAATATAATCAGAAAGATTTCTAATATAAATTTCCTTTTTAGTTTTCACTTAAAAATAAATTAAACTATACAAATAATTTGTGTCATTTAGTCGAAAAGGATACAATATAAAGATAAAGAATTAAAGACTCCTTGTGCTTTAGTGAAATTATTATGGTGCAGCTAAGACGTCAGCCATATATCTAACTACGTAGAACTTGACATTTCCTATTTTACAAGAAGCAATGTGTTGTGTCCTATATTTATGTCATTTTGATTGTATTATGCATTTAATAAAATGAATATTATTCCTCACCTGTTCAACTAACAAAAAGGGATGACTCCTAATCCTACTTTAAATCAACTAATTTACTACAATTTTCCTGTATTGTGGGTTATGGTTACTTGGAAAATTCTTGTATATAACGTTGCTGGTTTTATTTGGCCTCAGGAAAAGTTGTTAGATATCATATCATATTGATTAATTAAAATAGTAAGAAAACTAATAATTCTAGGGTTAATTACTTTAAAAAGCCCAAAGTTTCTTCAAGTTTTCAATTATAACCCAAACTTTAAAAAGTAGCAATAAAATATCCAAGCTTTCGATTTTTTTCAATTCTAGCTTAACGTTAGTCTCACCGTTATCTTTGCTAACGTGGCACCACCACGTGTCAACGCCCCTCCCTAATTACACACGTTAGCTGGTTTAGGTGTAGATTGTCTGATTAACGAAACGATGTCGTTTAGCTTTAGTAGTAAAATGACGTCGTTTCAACTAAAATCATATGACAAAACTTCTGCCTCTCTTCTCTGTCGCGTAACGCTAATTACTCTGTAACCTAAAATCCCCCAAATCCCCCAAATTTGGTGCTTCTTCTATTGTGTGTTGGTGCTTCTTTTATCGTGCGTGATTTTTTGCGTTGGCGCTTCTTTTATCTATGTGATTTCTTCATCAAATGTAAAAACTTAAGAAGCAGTCGTCGGACTTCCTGTGGTGCCGACAAGGGTATAATTGGTCCTCTCTCTCTATTCTTCTTTTCACTTTGACTAGAGTAACTGAATGCATGATGGTCGACTTGCATTTCATCTTCTCCGCAAATGACTTGTGATTCTAGAAAATTGAATTTGTATTATGCTAGGGTTCTGAAAGCACAAATCTAATTTGTTGTAATAGTTTCAAATTGGATTTGTGCTTCCAGAAAATTGAGTTGTATTGTGCTAGGGTACTAGGGTTTCAAATTGGATTGTGGTAGGGTATGGTTTGTTTGTTATTAAAAAGGAGGATTGACTTGTATGTGTACATAGCAAATTGAAAAGAAAAAATCTTGAATAACTAAGGCACGTTGAGTTTTCAGTATGAAATGTAAGTTGAATAAAAAAATCAGCTATACTAAATGCATGATGGTCAATTCATACTTTGTTTTCTGTTGTATGCAGAATATATACATTTTCGTAATTACTGAAAAATATGACATTACATAGTCCATAGCCTAAATATTCAATTATGTGATACTTCATCCTGATTTGCAGGGAAGAAGATTCCTCTCTTTAATTTTGTAAATGCAATGGTAGTTTAGCTAAAATATTAATATTGGGGATATTATGCTAACATTTTGGAAATTTAATTCTTTATTGGGTGAATTTATGAAAAGAAATCGTAGTAGTGTTGCATTAAGGTAGTAATTAAATATTTGTATGATGATATTGTAACAGGATAACCATTTATGGGCAGAAATAAATTATATGTAGCTTTCGTTGGGCATGCACCTGGTATATGTTTCACATGGGAAGAGTGTCAAGGTATTGTTAATGGATTCAAGGGTGTTATTTATTGTTCTTTTGATAGTGTAGCAGAAGCTGGAAGGATATATTCTCAATTTTGTGAAGAGAAAGCATTATGTTCAACGGTAAAATAACTGTAATATATATTATTTGTTATATGTTATAATTTAATTGGATTCAAATATAATTAATATTGATAATTCTATATATAATATAGATGTTGAATATTAATTGCCCCAATTGTAATGCCTTGATGAAGTTACAGATTTCAAATGATAAGCCTAACATTGGTCAAAATTTTTATAAATGCGTTAATATGAAAGTAAGTAATTCAATTACTGTTTGTAGCAATGACAATCGTATAAATTAATGTTAATAAATATTCAAATTGAAGGTCTCTTGCAGGTACTTGGTATTAGTGAAAGAGATGAAAGTTTTTTTTATGGTAAAATATGTCAAACAAATTCTATGCGTTGGGGTAAGAGTCTTGTTCGGAGGATATATTGTTGTCGCAAGAAGTAAGCATGTGTAAAAATTTATGTGCATAATGCAAATTTGTCATAAGTCCTAATATTTGTGTTTATATCTTTATTTTGTAGATCCCGCGCGATTTCATAGCTTGGTCGTTGGGTAAGTACAAAAAAATGGAGACATTGTAATAGTTAGAAGAGCAAATGCAACTATTATATTTATTGTGACTCTTTTTATCTTTTATTCAATCATCTACCACTTTAATATTTAGTTGTAAGCTTTTCATATTGTTAAGGAAATTGCAATTATTACAAGGTTTTACATTGTAGAAGTAACTACAATTTTCCCTTTTAACCATGACTTTACTGTGAGATTGACTTTATTGTGAGAATATGTGTCTAAGTCAACTTTAATAGAGAAGGTGACGCCAAAATGTAGAGTTTCTACTAATTTTAATTTTAATTTTTTTTCGTTTTGGTTACATGCTAAAGTAGCATATACCAAATTGGAGAATTACAATCCAATCCCTTTCACCAATATTAAACGTGGGCAATGATGGGACTTTTGATGTTCAATATTTTCCATTCAATAACATGTTGCTTTAGGATCAAGAGCAGATCAAGAGCATATTTGATTACAAATAACGTCTTTTCTTGGTACTCTTTTTGCATTCTCCAGATTTTTTTTAAGGTTAAAGGATAGTTATTCCAACTTAAGAATATTGTATATAAAAGCCGCAATAAGCCATGGATTAAATTTGGATAAGAATGATGGAAGAGAAACACAAAGGAAAATGCATTATTTGAAGC
>JANZXP010000005.1:35015868-35034213 GCA_027576715.1 Erythroxylum flavicans
TCTCTACTTCATTTTCAACTCCATATCATCTATAAAGATATTATAGTCCATGATTAATCATGAACATCAATAACAGAGCATACATATATATATGTATACGTGTTCTTCATCACTTTCACCCTAATTCTTCCCATTTCATAGTCTCTCACTGCCAAAATCACCAAAGCAAAACATGAACCTATCCACACTTCTCATGTATTGCTCGAAATTTTCTAAGAAAAGTTTCAGGGTCCATCATTCCGGGCTTATTTCATATTCTGTCCCATACTTATTGTGGATATTGCGCTCATTATTAACTGAGCTTGTGGCTTTTTGTAACATTTTTAAGCTTTAAGCTCTTTTTCACACTGGTGACTCCGGTCACAACTCCTTTATCTAATTATGTATAACAGTGTGATGGAATGCATCAATTCACATAATATGCTATCAATAACTTTCATTCAATGTGCACGGTCATTTTTCACATTCATTGGATTTGAGTCTGGCATTCAACATTTAGTTGAGTAAATATTTTCCATATTCACATACCATTAGAAAGCATTTCCAATACAATCCTGAATAACAAACTCCTTAAACTATCAATGTCCAGAATTATCACAATCATATCAATAATAGTTCAATATCCAAAAGTTAATCAAAAACAATTCAGTCATAGTGAGAAAACATTTAGGTTAACTCACAGTACACTCCAGATAAGTTATTGCTTTGACGACCCGGCAATGTCTGGATGCTGACGATCAATTTATGCTTCTTTTATCATGCAATACACACATATAGTTCACACATTGCTAAGTTGATCAATCATATGAATATTCAATAATGCATATATATGTGTGTGTGTGTGTTATGTTTAATGCATGCTCAATTGAACTTTCCGGGTATGTAACTTTTCATAAATTTTGACCATTCAAACATCATTTTTTGTATACTATCATTTTGCAATCAAGTTTGTACCTTTAAGTTAGCTTGATTTACTCCAAATTCATCAACTATAATTTACATTTATCCTTGAACATTTCCATGATCAAAAGCCTCTTATAATACACATACAATTGTTACTTTAAATCTGGAAGTTTAGCAAACTAAATCTATACATTCACCAAACTTTTTCCAATAATGTATACTTATATATTTAACCAATTCTCATTCATAAATACCATATATTCTTCAATGCTCATTCATCCATACCTTATACACATTACTTATGTCCTTAAGATCGTGTTTGCATTAAAAGAATTCATTTATTCCTTTAATAAATCATAATTTTCTAGATTTGAACTCAACTGCGTTAAAATAGTCCATTCTTTTGATTATAACATCAATTGACTACATAAACTTATCAAAATCTCAACCAATTAATCAAGAAACAATCTAGGCTCATTTCTCAGCTAGTTTAACATGTATACAAGGCTAAAATTAAAATTCCAGAATTTGTCATCAACATCACTAATGTGTGTAACTTTTCTACCTTCAATACCTCATGAATTTTACAAGCTTAGAAGCATCGTTAACACCTGAAACTTTCCAGATTTCATGTCCCTTAAGGTTATTTCATTTCAGGTTAATTTAACTTCCATATTGGTTACACAAAGGCTTACAAAATTCTGCTCACTTATGTCATTAACATTCATTTTTTTACAAACACACTTACAACTCTAATTTTTCATATTTGAAAACACCTTAGCATGAATTCCTCATCCATTATACTTTAAATCCTAACTTAAATCATCCATACAACAGTCCATGAACTTCTATTTTCGTACATGCAAAAATAAAATAGAAAAGTACTCATTCATTCTCCATTTTCCAGCATAACTTCAACATCAACATCATATACAATCTATCCCAATTCAACCATCATAATCTTTCTATCATAACATGCCATCAAGAGCAACACTTTACTTACGTATTTAGCTTCCAATTCCAGTTCAATTCATCAAGTCTACATGGCCCTCCATGCCTGCAAAATCATCCCAAATTTAAGGTGGAAATTTGATGGCTTTCGGCTAAGATAAAAAACAACAATAATCTGATTCTTTATCTATTTTGTGAAGGGTAAAAGCATGTATTTGGTGTGGTAGTTTAGCATAGCTTCAAGAAAAACACAGGGATGGGAGATATAAGCAAGTTTTGGTGGTGAGAGATGAGAAGAGAAGAAGAATGAATAAGGCTGAAACAACTCCTGCAAAAACGTTACACGTTAAATACTAGATGTCACCATATTATATTAACATATGTCCCTAAGCATGTAAGCCACTTATCCCTTCCATAAACTACCAAATGTCACCTAGTTAGTAGTCCATTTGTCACTTAATCATTGCTGTCATTTGTCAATTAATTACCTATGCCAAATGTCACTCATTTATCTATGCCATTTGTGACTTATTTCATAGGTTTAGTTATCCTAATTTTTCATGTGTCAATTTGTCTTGCCACTTGGCATTTTCCTAATCTAAATATACATTTTAATTCATTGCTTTTCTAACGGTAACAATTAATTCCAAATTTACTACTTGTAACCAATCAAACCAAAATTCAAGACATAAACAATACACAATTAACATCATGATCATTTTAAACCTTTTATACCCTGAATTATGTCAATTGAGTGCATATACTATCTTTATAATGTGTATGAAATCATAATTCATGTGCGTAGACTAATGATATGCATGTAAATGAAATGCATTTCATAAATGCTAAAATGATTTGACTCATTTATAATAATCTAAGGCTCTAACCCTTGGTATGAAAAATGGGCTATTACATTAACGAAGAGCCTTCTTACATATTCAAGGTATCTAAAAGACTTATATAAAGGGACCCACTATCTCCTTTCCAATTTACAATTGCAATGGAGGTCTTAAGTAGAATTACATCTCTAAACATTAGTAATTCCCCCAAGTTCAAGTATCATCATAAATGCAGCAAATCACAAATTTCTCAACTTACTTTTGCTAATGATTTGCTTATGTTGTGTGGTGTAGATAAAGAGTCAATAAAGCTGCTTATGAGACCATTGATGACATTCAAAGATATATCTAAACTAAGTTTCAACCCTGACAAAAGCTCCATATATGTGATATAGTCTCTTATGACAGGCTACTCCTTGCTAAATTAGGATTAAAGATGGAGTCATTACCTTTTGGGTACTTAGGAGTTCTTATCTCTACTAGAAGCCAAAATATCAATGACTATAAACCATTGATATAATCCATAGAGAAGAGAATAAACTCATGGTGTAATAGATGTTTGTCTTATTGAGGCAGAATCCAACTAGCTATAATTATCCTCAACAATCTAAGTACCTACTGGCTTTCATATTTGGCTTTACCTAAAGGGGTTTTCAATAGATTAGAAAGGTTAATCAAGGACTTCACATGGAAAGGACCTACTAATAACATAAAAATCCTGAGTATCAAATGTATCACTCTTTGTCTTCCTAAATAAGAAGGAGGAATTGGGATCAATTTAGTTAGGGTTATGTCCAAAACTCTCCTAACTAAAAGGCTATGGATACTTTACACAAAAAAGGAGAATTTACAGATCAAATGGATCCATATATATCATATAAAAGAGAAGAGTATATAGACTTTACAGGTGAAGCCTACACAATCCTACACTACAAAGAATTCTACCAACTATGTCCTTTATGCAAGATATCAAACACAACATTAGGAATGGAAATGGAACTATTTTTTGGTTTGATAATTGGCTTATAATTGGTCCTTTGTATAAAATAAGGGAACTCAACTTTCTCAGAGTCATTGTTCTTGCTTCAACTAAGGTTTATGACATTATATTGAATAAGGAATGACATTGGCCTTTCTATTATGCTCGAGGCTCATAAAGAATCCTTTAATTGATATATGAATGTTCCCTAGTTATTAATAAATCTTATTTGGTATACTAGATAGAGGAAAGAAGCAAGAAGTTCTCCAATAGCTCCTGCAAGAAATTACTTATTGGTTCTGTTCCTAAGGTGGACTGGTTTAAGCTATAATGCAAAGATTAGTTAATAAAGATATAGTTAAGTTCACAATTGAGAGTAAGGCATGTATACTATATGGAGCAACATTGGAAAGCCACACACACTTATTCTTTGAACTTCGTTACTCTCAAAGACTATGGAGAGGCCTGTTAGAACTTTTCAACACTCATTGCAACATCACAAGTTGGCTAAGAATAATGGAATGAGCAAATCTAGTCTATTTCGGTAATAACTGGGATAAGAAACTCTTCAAAATTAGTATTGGAGCATTATTTCATCTCATATGGAGTACAAAAAGTAGTGTAATTTTTAGAAAAAACTACACGAGATATAATAGTGGCTCTACACATATTTCAACATGGAATACACCTAGTTGTCTTGGCAAGAGGTTTGCACTCTAAAGTATCTCTCCCGGTGCAACAATGAGTGGCTTTATAATGAGGAATGGTTTAGAAGCATAAGATCGGTAACTTGGAGCTATAGGTTAGCTTCCTTACATAGTCAGGGATAGTTTAGCCTTAACCAGCATGACGTCACTTATATAAACTAGTTTGTAAGTAGAATGTACATTTTGTTTACTAATTAATGAAATATTTACCCTTAAAAAAGAAATTCTTGTAACTTCTTTTACTTATTAGATTTTTGTAAATTGTACATGCAACCATATTAATATGTATAGAAATAAATATTTATTATTAAATATTATGTTATTACAATAATCATAAAAATTTATAATTTATTCATCAAATAAAAATATTTAATAGTGGATAATTTTTAATAAAAAATTTAAAATAAGGAATCATGTCTCCTCAATTAAGTACAATACTAAATAATAAATTATTTCTCAAATTTATATAAATTATTTATTAATAAAATTAAAATTACTTCTCCCACAATTTGTAACTTGTCAAATTTTGAAGAAAGATACTCTTTTTCATATATTTTGATATAGATAGCTTCTCTTCTTCTACAACTTAACAATACTAATTCAAATCAGCTTATTTTTTAAGAGAAAATTAACTCATCTTGACATTTTCTTTTATTTATATCAATCCATGTCAAAATTATCATTAACAATAGTCATTTAGTTGATTTACAAAGCCATCATCTCAAATTTCTCTTGTAATTTTAAGCTTAACATTTTAATTTGAGACACAAAAATTCCAATAACTTCCTTAATGTAAAAGGGGTAATATATGAAGAAGAGAGTGCATTAAAAATCTTAAAGTTTACTGTAAAAGATGGTGAATTAAAGAGAGAAATAAGATAATACTCACATGCAATAATGAAATGGGTGGCTTTTGATAAATACCAAAATAAATTTTCAACATAAAATTAAATTTAATGGTTATAAATTATTTTACTTATAAATTTTTATTAATTTTCAATATAATATGTTTAGTTTAATCTAACATGACAATATAATGTTAAACACTAATAAATATTGGTGTAATAAATATTATCATATAGGGAACTAACACATATTAATGTCTTAGTCTTTACACTATAACTTTTAAAATTAACAAATGTTCTTTAGTCGAATATAAAAAATAATGTGTTAAAATAACATAATAGTAATGTTAACTATTGAATTGAATTGATATAAAAATAATAAGAAGAATAGTATATTTTAATAATTAATTATTTGTTAACAATTTGATTTATTAAATTTATTAAAAAATTAGATATCAGCCTATTAATTATTAATTTGCTTTTTGAGTGCTTTTGAATTTAATACACTTTTTATTTTTTGGTTATCCCATTCTTGAAAATATGGATGGCAGTGAATAGTAACAAAGCTAAAAATAATTTAGTGATATAAGATGCAGTTATATTGAAAAATTACAATAGTAACAATAACAACTCAGCAAAAGTGGGTTTGCAGAAATCTAGTAGTACTGAATCTTATATCTGACTAATAGATTGACTGTATTTATACAATAAAATCACAAAAAAAAACAAAAGTTTTAACTAAAGTATATTTTTATTTCATTTTTATTTTTATTTTCAAATCAGTAAAAAAAACTGTTTATTTGAGTTTTTTGTTTTAGTTTTTAGTTTAGTTTGTTCTAGTTTTCAAAAGTTATGAAATCGTAAAAGTAGTTTTTGTTTATTTTTTTATAATATGATTTATTATCAAACTAAATAAATATATATAAATTTCAAATATAATTTTATTTAATTATTAAAATATATATTTATTTTTAAATTATTTATTTTAATAAAATAAAATAATTTTATTAATAGTTGATAATAAATATTATATAAGATATTAAAATAAATTTGTCTTCAAGTTTTATCTAATATATAATTATTGTTGTAGATTTACATTGGCGTTAACAATTAAGTCAAATTTTGTTTTTATTTAAAAAAATAGAAAATAAAAACTAAAATCACAATAGGAAAAAGAGACAGAGAACCCCTTAAATGTTAAAATAACAATTAGATAGCGATCCAGAACTGAATCGCTAATTTGTTAATTGAAGAAGCAAGTTGGACAGACTAATGGGCCACTAAGGAGCATCTGCATATGCAGGACACTGAAACTTTGACAATATCTACGTTACGTTAATTGCAAAGGGACGAGTGAGTTGTGGCAGCCGTGTACTTGTCCCGTCTATTGTCTTCACTGACTAGATAGGATAGGACTAGGAGTCTTAATAATTATGTGTAAACTGTAAACAGATCAGAGCACATACTATGTGAACAAGCGATTTCATTCCGTCCGTCTTTTACACTTCCCTTGTTTGCAAAACAAAGCTAATTCTGAATAAATTCTCTACACTCCGCGTCCTCCAGCATCCATTTGCGTTTCCTATTCACAACCAAATGTGAGCGTTGTGCTTTAGTTTCCAAAACGTTGGCTTTGGATTTTTCTTTTTGATCAAAGTTTACTTCTTTATGTCATGTTTTGTTTTGTTTTGCAGGGAGAGCGGGTTGAAACCGATGGACGCTGAGCAACTGAGAGAGTGTGGACATAAGATGGTTGATTTCATTGCTGATTACTACAAAACCATTGAGACTATCCCTGTTCTCAGTCAAGTTGAGGTTGCCCATTTTCTTAATTTCATCTTTTTCTTTTTTACTTGAGAATATGATGAAGGATATTTTGTTCTTATCTCATTAATCCTTTCCGTATTGGGGACTGGTTATCCTTCTTTTTTTTGACTATCAAGTCCTTGGTTAATCTCTCATGTTCGCATGTCTCTTGGTTCTTTAATGTTAATGGTTTCAGCCTGGCTATCTTCATAAACTTCTGCCGGATTCTGCTCCAACCCAACCGGAATCGTTTCAAAGCGTTCTTGATGGTTAAGTTATTCATTTTAGATTCGCTTACATTTGCTTGCATGTTATTAAGCTGTGATCCTAAGAGTACGAAGTACATTGGTTGTCGCTGAATGTGTTATCTTGTCTTGTGTTTCACCGATGTTTCTTTATCGCACTTCTTCATCTTCTGTTTGATTGCAGACATTCAGGCGAAGATATTGCCCGGGGTGACGCACTGGCAAAGCCCGAATTACTTTGCTTACTATCCTTCCAACAGCAGTATCGCAGGATTTTTGGGAGAAATGCTTAGTGCCGGTGTTAATATAGTGGGTTTCAGCTGGATAACTTCTCCTGCTGCAACAGAGCTTGAAATTATTGTTCTTGATTGGCTTGGTAAAATGCTGAAATTACCTGAAGATTTTCTCTCATCAGGTAACCATTTAGACGTCAGATTAGGATCTAATTATTGAGATAAAGTTCTTCAACGCATTTGGTATTATGTTGTAGGACAAGGTGGGGGAGTTATTCAAGGCACTGCAAGTGAAGCTGTTCTAGTTGTACTACTGGCAGCTCGTGATAAAGTTTTGGGGAGGAATAGAAAAAATTCCCTTGAGAAACTTGTGGTCTACGCTTCTGATCAAACACATTCGGCTTTGCAGAAAGCCTGCCAGGTATGTTTGTAGCATGCCTAGTAGACTCTAATTATCCACTTCAAGCAAGCTTTACAAAACAGAACTTAATAACTTATTGCATATCCATCTATATGTCCTTAGTTTTTTGCAAATGCAACCCTTTTGAAATTTTTCCTGATGAACAAGGTGAACCAGATGTATGTTCCTGCAAGCATTGTTTCTTTTGATTGATCTATTTTAATTTTTGATGTTTGTTTACTTGAGCCAGATAGCAGGAATTCATCCACAAAATTTCAGGGTGCTAAAAGCTGATTCTTCTACAAATTATGCTCTTTCACCAGATTTACTCAGTGAAACAATTTCACATGACGTTGATATGGGATGGGTCCCCTTCTTTTTATGTGCCACTGTAAGATATGGCAATTATAAAAAACTAGTACTTGTTACTTTACGCTCTCTCTTTCTTTATGTTTTATCAATTGTAGCCTTTTCCTTATAAAGTAATTTTAGTGTTTTGGTAAAATGATTATTTTTTAAGTTTTTCCAAGTTAAATAACAATTGTTAGTCCTGACATGAGATGTTCCTGTTATCTGTTTGTTTCGAAGTGTCATTATCATGTATTTGCAGGTTGGAACTACATCATCAACAGCTACTGATCCTTTGCTTCCTCTAGGAAAGATTGCGAAGGTGACGTTAAACTTGGCTGTTTCCGAAATAAAGATTTAAGTGTGATTAAAGAAAGTATGACATAGTCAATATGAAATAGCTGCATTCCTTGATCTTTGGCATCAGAATTGGATGCCAAGTGTTATATGGATCCTAAACTAACTCTATTTATCAACAGAACATAAATTAAAACAAAAATGGTGGAAAGAATAGATAACCAGCCGAAGCTAGTGAAATTAGAAGGCTTCTTCTTTACATGTTATAGTGAAGTTCTGTAGATAACCTCCCTAACCAGGTGTACAAAGAGTACTTATCCCCCTGCATGTTGAATAACTTTGCGAATGGAAAAAGGCACATAAAGAAGGGACATCTTTACTTAAACTGTGCTGGGGCCTTGTGATTCTAAATGGTGTGGACATGGGAAAGATCTCTGAAAATTACTTTTCATGGTACTTCCCTGAAAATTTGCTACATAGGACGGTAATATTATATTTTCTGATGGCCTCTTAACAGAAGAATGGAATTTGGTTTCATGTGGATGCTGCATATGCTGGAAGTGCTTGTATATGTCCGGAATATCGCCACTATCTTGATGGTGTTGAGGAAGCTGACTCTTTTAACATGAATGCACATAAATGGTTGCTGACAAATTTTGATTGCTCAGCCCTTTGGGTGAAGGTAAGAGTTTTTCCAGTCTCTATGTTTCCATCATTTTCTCCCTATATATGATTCAAGAGATATTATTGATAAATGCATTTCCAATAATAATGAGAATTTCAAAATATTTGATTAAACATTAAAAAATCTAAGCCATTTTTTATTAAAAATCAGATAAAAATTTTATTATTAATAAAAATTGACAGATTTTGTGTTGGTAATTGTTGATTACCTTCAACTAGGCTTTTTATGGAAAATATTTAACAATATGCTTTTACTCGTTTTCTCTCTATCTATTACATGCTTTTAACAAATGTACAGTTTGTACTCAACTGATGAAGCATGGTTGAAGCTCCTCTTCATTTGTTGAAGGTTCTTTCCTTCAAGGTAGTAGGGAACGTCGAGGTTAACTTTGAGGGAACATTTATTAAGTAGCGTCAGATAGTATGCCACTAACATGAACAAAGAAACACCTGCATGCATTCACCAGATTTAGCCCCAATCTTTTACTAGTGTTGTCAAAAATATTTAGGAGATGATCCCTGTTGGCCAGCTAGCACAGTATTGTTGAGATAGTGATTAGGACATTGAAAATGCTCAGTTGTGTAGTTACTAAGATCAAAGTAAGTTTTGCATTTAGGCAGCAATTAAGGTTTGCTGATTGCATAATGATGATGTCAATGTGGAATTTAACTTGTGTACCTGAAAGACTCTTGATACAATTTGTAGTTGATAATATGTGCCTTTGATTTGCTTCCCTTGAATGGTTTACTTCTTCGAATATGTTAAGATTTTAAGTAATGATGCTATCTTGCATGAAAACAGGACAGAAATGCTTTAATTCAGTCCCTATCTACAAATCCTGAGTTTCTGAAGAACAAAGTAAGCTTCCTTCTACATTTTCATATGCAATTAATCTACAGATCTGAGACATGTATTCAACATGAAATTCAATTTATGTTACTGGACTTATTGAACATTTTATACAAATTACTTTCATAATCAGTGACCCTGCAATGACTTTTGAAGGTTTCCATCATGGTAAGCAGTCAAGATAGGGACTTTTCAAGTTCTCCTAGACCTTCTGAGAATCTATATATTTCTTAATATTTGGTTCATGAAGTATCAAAGTATTAGCATTAAAGCTTAAGTAGTATATGCCGTAGTCTGTCAACTTTTTGGCTGTTTGTGCATTCTCCAATCCCGCACTCTTAACAGAAGGGGGCTTACTGATCCAGACATGTTTATACAAAGTTGTAGATATCTTTAAAAATAAAAAAAGAAGAAGAATCAAGCTTTAACTCATGCTATCTTTCTTAAGCTAGGTGCAGAAGTTGTGTTATCAATCTTTACAAGTTTTCATTGTCAAAATTATGATCTCCTATTTAAAGCCTTCAATACTGTGAGATGAGATAGTAGTTGAATGATCTTGGAAGGATGACAGATTGTGCAATATTCAGATAAAGTTAACGGCATTAAATGAGTGGATGGTCAGTATAGTCTTCTCACTAATGGTTCTATTTGTTTACTGGAGCTTTCTCATGGCTTTTTGTGTTTTATTTTTCAGGCCTCTCAAGCAAACATGGTCGTGGACTACAAAGATTGGCAAATTCCTCTTGGACGTCGGTTTAGGTTTGGCTTAACTTTTGCTTTCAGGACTAAGATCTTATTTGGCTTAAATTGGAATAGAAAAATGCATGTCTTGTGCATCCTACCATCTATGCAAGATGTGCTTCAAGCACCAAAGGTAGCATAGTCTTCTACTAACTAAAACTCCATGTTAGGTCATTGAAACTATGGATGGTATTACGATTGTATGGCTTGGAAAATCTGCAATGCTATATCAGAAATCACATCAACTTGGCCAAATATTTTGAAGGGCTTGTTGCTGGAGATTCAAGGTTTGAGGTAACAACAGCTTTTTAAAAAATATTGCATGTTCTTGCTCAAATCACTAGCGTCCAAATTTGTTTGGCATCCTTAAGCCTTTGATTGATTACAAATATGAAGTGACCACATGCAATCCTTACTGTTAACATATATATAAGTCAACTATTAACTGTCATTAGCTGTTCATTAGCATAGATTTTGAGATACAATCAACATAATTTTAAGGATTAAAATAGATTAAGGGATATTTTCCTTAATTGTATATAACTAAAATATGTGTTGTTCCCTTTCTGTAAGAATTTATACACACAGAAATACAAACATTATTTTCTCTCAATCATCTTTATTTTTATATGGCATCAAAGCCTCCTTTGTAAAAAGGGTAAAAAGCCTTCTGTGTTTGCTTTTTTGGAGGTACTTCAATCATCTAGTAGTTATTTGTTTGCTTTTTTGGAGGTACTTCAATCATCTAGTAATTATTTGGTATATAACAAATTCGTCAATCGTCTAGTAATTATTTGGTATATACCAAATTCTTCTCATCTTCAAGACGATCACAACATTGCAAACCGCATACATAATCTCCAATGCACACGTCATCGATAGCCACTACCGAATTTTTGTATTCTGTTTTCCAAAGGAAGAATATGACTTAAACAACGGTGTTTTCTACCTAGGTCCCACCTTTTATTACGTTATTTGCCACATTAACATCCACATACATGCTACATTAGCAACCATATCCCTTCTTTGCCATGTCAGCATCTGCATCAACTGTCACATCAGTAGTCATGTCATCACATGGGTCTCACATTTGCTGCATAAACATCAGCCACATCATCCTTGGTCTCATGTCTGCCACATTAGTTGCCACCTCATCATTGATTCAGCTCAGCCGATTTGGTTCAAAACTGTTGACCAATACATTTAACTGACCAGTTCAACTATTTTCTTACCAGTTTTCTCTTCGCTCAAACCAATTCTTAAGGTTTTTGGGTGCTATGAACTCATTTTCACATTGGCCAAATTCCAACTCTACAAATTGTTTTGTACTTTTTATTGTGTTGTTCAAGCCTTATTGTTAACAAATGTTGTTCTTTTATTTTCCAAACAAAATCTTGTTCTTTTGTGCACTGTGGATACTTACAAACTTTCTGAATTTATTCCTCAACCAATCGATGTCATATTTAATGAATCTAACTATGAATTGCGGGTTGAGAAAATATGCAGCTTTCTCAAAAGTGAACTTCTTTGCATTGTTACTAGAGGGATACCCAAACCTACCCAAAAAATAGATGAAGCAAAAGATATATTTATGGAACATCTAATATCCTAGAATGGCATGATTGTCAGGTCTTAACATGGTTTCACAATGCCTGTGCCAACATAATCAAGCTTGACTTTTGATTATTTGATACTGTTAAAAATATATGAGATTTTCTAAAAAGCTATTATTTTGTATATAATGATTTTAAAATGACTTAATCGCATGTAACAACTTGATCAAACTTCCACAATTATATTTGAATTTTAAGAGCTTTGGGATCAATTGACATATGGAGATCCTACAAAACCTAATACTCAAAGTGCTATTATCTATGATGATTTTCGTAATTGATAGCATTTTTCACATCTGTTGATGACTTTTAAAGATGAGTTCAAGTCTATCTGTAGTTCTCTTCTTCATCAAAGTCTTTTGTCAAACCTTGATACTATGATTAAAGAACTAACCATTCAAGACGCCCAACTCCATGCCCTTAGAACGGAAAAATGTGCTCCAACTATTGATGTTGTTTTTGCCACTCAAACTTCTTCTTATGAAACCTCTACCAAGAAGTTCAGAAGGTATTTTGTAATTACTACAAAAAAAAGAAGTCATTACACCTTTGAGTGTAGAAAATGGCCTGACGAACTTTTAGAAAATGTATCCCTTTCATATCCTTTCAGCCTACTACTACTAATAATGTTTTTACTAAGGGTTTAATAAAGAGTACATCTCTCAAATTTTTTGATGTTATTTCCCTCCTGTCATGTTTGTCACATGAGATACTTGCTATTCATGGTATTTTGATTCTTCTTATTGCAACCACACGACCTCTAACCCTCCTTATCTAATTTTTTGAGCACTCTTTATGTTTCACTTGTCTATATTGTTCATAACTCTACTATACATGTTCAAAGTATAGGCGTTATTCAAATACCTAAGTTGTATTGTGTAAAATCCACAGACAAGCAAGATCTTTAGGATAGGCCATAAGGTTAGACAACTGTTTGAACTTACATGTCTTCACCTTCAATCCAAACATCTTCTTCTTCTTCTTCTTCTTGTTACATCCAATATCTGGCACACTTGTCTTAGTCATCTTTTCAATCTTATACTTGGATCTTTAATTTATAATGGTTCATTGGTTCCCAAAAGTCATACTTTACCTTTTATTATTACTAACTATGTATCTTTGACACCCTTTGATTCGATTCAATTTTAATATTTGGGAGCCCGTTCCTCATGACACCATGGGTGCTTTGTGATATTATGTGATGTTTCTTGACTTTTCTTGATATACATGGATTTATCTCCTATATCATAGGTTTGAATTGTTTTCTATATATTCTCACTTTGTAAATATGATTCAAACTCAATTTTCGTGCAAAACCAAAATCTTGTACAGTAATATTTTCGCGGATTATAAAGATAAATATTTTACTCATTTTCTTGATCAGCAATGAATTGTTATCCAAAGATCTTGTCCATGCTCCTTTCAATAGAATGGCAAATCTGAACGGAAGGATACACACATTTTTAATAATATCTAAACTTTTCTCATCTCTACCCCTTGTTTAGAACCCTTTTAGGGAGATGTTGCTCTTATTGTTGTTTATACTATAATTTATATTTCTTTTTCAACCGTAGGTAATATCTATCTTTATGAACGCTTGTATAATCGTGCTTCTGACTACCAAACTTTTAGAAGTCTTAACTAGTGCTTGTTTTGTTCTTTCCAATTACATAAATACACCAAACTAGAACCACGAGAACAATTATGTTGCTTCTTAAGGTATGAGATAGGTTTTGGGATCACTTTTTTCAAAGACTTTGTATCTTTTTGCATATGACCTTTTAGGAGCATAAGATGTTTTCAATTATTTCGAAATTTTAGAGTTGTTAATTTTTTTATCACATCATATGCTTATTTCTTAACATTTCTTTTACATGATCATTTTCTAACCAATCTAGCAATTTGAAACAGTTGTACACCTGATCCCATTATATCTACATCAGTCGTGGATCAATCACTTCAGCCAAATGATCCTTCTCTATCTACTCACTCATTAGAACCTCTTAGTCGTTAACCCATTTCTCATATTGTGTGTCACCCTTCTATTTGTCTTCAAGATTTTCATATTTATTTTGTTGATGTCTCTTTATATCGACCTTGCACCTATTGCAAGACAAGCTCTAACCCTTTATGACAAAAAGCAATGACAAAAGAATTATAGACACTTACTAGCATCAAATACTTAGAACAGGATTTACCTTCAGACAATTCTGTTGTTAGTTGCAAATGATTCTATAAAATTAGTACTTGAGTTGATGGATTAATTAAGCGATACAAAGCCACTTGTTGCTAAAGGATTTACCTAGGAGTATGAAATTGATTATAAGGAGACATTTACTCTTGTAACCTGTTTAACCTCAGTCCACAATTTCATTATGGTTGCTGCTAGCAAGAGTTGGTTGTTATTCCAAACGGATGTAAATAATGCATTCCCAATAGTAATCTTACAAAAGAAGTGTATATATGCAACCTCTAACTAGTTATGATCTTATACTTATTGAAGTTTATCATCTTCGCAAAGCCTTACAAAAATTGAAACACATTCCTTAAGGCTAATTTGCTAAACTTAGCTTCACTGTTGGGTTTTTTTTTTTTTTCAATCCAGCCCTTATGATCATGTCTTATTCCTTCACAAGACAGATCGAGTGTACACTTTTATTCTCTTTTATGTTGGTGATATGATAATTACTAGCGATGATACTCAGGAGATCTCCACTATCAAATATTTTATACATTAATAGTTTGAGATGAAATATTTAAGTAATTAGAGTTTTGGATCTTAAGGTTTTGTCGGATAAATCTGGCTATTATTTGTCACAAACAAAATGTCACCAATCTCATCTCTCGTGCTAGTATCATTGATGTTAAAACCACTAGCACTCCACTCAAACCCAGTGTTCATCTTTCTGCTACTGATAGCACTCTTCTCAATGATAGTACTTTTTATTGTCAATTAGTTAGCAGTTTTATAGACCTTGTCATCTCCTATCTAAATATTTTACATATTGTTCACATTGTTAGTCAATTTATGTTAACACCTTGTACCACTCACTTTCTTGATGTTCTTTGTATTCTTCAGCACGTCAGAAGTACTTTCTTTCGTGATCTTCACTCCTGCCATTTGTCTATATTAGAGTTATGAGCGTACTCTAATATTGATTGGGCTAGACTTCAACTTTTCATCGGTCCACTAGTGGCTATTATTTACTTCTTAGCATATCTCTTATTTCATAACGCATTAAGAAACAAACAATCACTCTATCACTCCAGGACAAAAACGGAATATCGAACTCTTACTCACACTACCTCTGAACTCATCTACCTATGTTGGTTGCTTCAAATTATGAGTATCTCCTCTTCTTTTACAGCTCTTCTCTTTTGTGATAATCACAATTCTATAAAATTGTTCATAATGATGTCTTCTATGAGCATATCAAATATATTGAGATTGAATATCACCTTGTATTGTGTCATGTTCTTCAAGGAACAATCCATTTTGTCCCTATTTCATCAGAGTCTCATATTGTAGATATTTTTACCAAATTACACTCACCTCGACGATTTTAGAAATTTGTTTCCAAACTTAAATATGTGCAACTCTTTATGAACTTGAGTTTAATCTATCTATAAGTAACCACTAGGTATCATTACTTACTTATTAGCATAGGTTTAAGGATACAATCAGCTCATATTGAGGAATACAATCAGTATAGCTTCAGGGATACAATTAGTATATAAGATATACCTTCTTTAATTCGGATATCTTCTTTATTGTATAGTTGAAACATGTACAAGTACCCCCTTTATGTAAGAATTTATACTCTGGGAACACCTTAATCTGTAAAAATCTTAAAATCTGAATTTCAGGATGTATGACTAGTGGGGCTTGATGTGCACTTCTAGTTTTATATTTCCATATACCTTTTGTAGGAGTTTGTAGCTGCTATGGTTACTTCTTAAGTTGTATAGTCTGTTATATTGCAGAGAGCAAATCAGTGTATTGTATATTATGTAATGCAGTCATTAGCGGGATTCAGTATGTCACTCAATTCATGTTTTCAGGTTGTTAGCCCTCGGATATTTTCTCTCGTTTGTTTTCGCCTTCTGCCTCCTGGCAATAATGAAGCCGTAGGCAACAAACTAAATCATGACCTGTTAGATGCTGTAAACTCAACTGGGAGAGCTTTTATATCTCATACGGTAAGAGTGTATTTTATACGTTACTCCCAGAAGAAGAGTTAAATCACGACAACATGCCGTACCTGCTTGACTCGTTTTGTCATTTTCTGAAACGCTAGGTTTTATCAGGCAAGTATATATTACGATTTGCAATAGGAGCACCACTGACGGAAGAAAGACACGTAGGTGCAGCGTGGAAGATTCTGCAAGATGAGGCCTCCGCATTGATAGGGATACCTTAATCCTTGTAGTGACTGACACATTTCACGTGTTTATGGGAGAATCGTTTCCCGTATCATTTTATCTTTTCAACTCATTCTATGTCATTGCAAAGTTTGAACTTACTAACAAACCCATCCTGGTTCAACACCCCACTTGTATGTAAGACTTCATTAATTAATGAATATGAGAGACGGAATTTCTCAGTTAATAGGAGTTATCCTGAATGATGTAGCATATAAAAGGGATTGCAGTTTTCTAAAGGAGGAGAGCCTCAAATCCACCAGACTAGGTACTTTCTTCTTGATGTGATTGGAAAGATAAATAAAAGGTTAGATATAACCCAGTAGGCTCTTTATACAGTTAAATGGAAGACCTTCATCCCCTGACATGATATGAGAAAGAAAAGCTTGAAGAAGATTATGCCCAAGTTTATACCCCAAGCCAGGGACCAACCAAGATGGTCGTGTCGAAGGAATTTCCATTTTGTTTGAGCTGAGCACATTCTTTGATTTGAGGTGCTATAATTTCACTTATATAGTTTCAAAAATAAATAACTCAACTTTGATAATATTAATGATTACTTTTTGGATGTCTGTCAGACAAACTATATTTTCCCAAATAATTTAAGAATTACTTTTTGGATGTCTCATAAACCAAACCTATCTTGGGTTTAGGACAGTTGTGGTATCCACGGTGGAAAACATATTCTTATAATGATAACAAATATGCTTGGGCCAGAACCCTGAATTACATCCTTTTTGTCTATTATATTCTGATTTTGCAAGCAATATGGCAGGATTGGAATTGGGATTGGAATTGACAATTGCAAAGGAATATGCCAAAAACACCACGTAGAATATTTGTCTAATTCACCATCAATAGACATTAATTTTAGAGAATTACATTCCAATCCCTTTCACCAATGTAGCCTTTTGATGTTCATTATTTTCCATGTTGAGAGCATATTTGATTGCAAATAACGTCTTTTCTATAAAGGTTAAAGGTTAAGACTTAAGAATATTGTATACAAAAGCTGCAGTAAGAAATTTCTTAGTGGATAAGAATGAAGCATTATCTGAAGCATGTTCGCTTTCCTTTTTGCTAATTTAATTTGATTATGGATAAGTTGGTAATAGAGAATCTAATCTTTTGAAAGTGAAATGATTCCTACAAACTCGTCTACTTGTAAATGGACATCTTGGCTCTAACGTATTTGACGATAGGATGAATTGCGCCAATACGGTTGAAATACTATTTTTAATATTACTTTACTTCTAAACGGATTTATTCTACAATTAAATAAGAATGCACATAATTCAATTGCAAATGATGTCCTCCTTTTCTCTCTTTTCTTTCCTCTCGTCTCAACAACCCTTCATTTTATTGTTACAACATTATCACCACTAAAACAATTATAAATAGTAATAATATATTTGTCACTAATAATATTTGTATCAGTGTCCATTACTTCTTGGTCACTAATATTTTAATAAAAAAGTGTCA
>JANZXP010000005.1:35048272-35062200 GCA_027576715.1 Erythroxylum flavicans
TCAAGGTTTATGATTAACGATTTTGATGATAACTGTATAATATTTCAAAATTCAAATTGGATTTATTTCCTTATATAGGCAATGGTATAATTCTTAAAAGGAAATAAAATCATGGAATAATTGCTTTCTTTCTTGCAGGAACCTTCTTCGTAAATTTACCTTTTAAAAATGATTCCATAATATCTGGAAGGATCATACTAATTCAAATAATCAACTCTAGAAGCCTTGATAAAATGTTCTTGTTAATGTCTAAATATCAAAGATCTCAGCAGAGATAATATCAAAGATTAAGCAATGACTAGTTAAAGAAAATGTATACTTAAAGAAGAGCCACTAAATTTGCAAGATACATGAGACACATATATGAGACTTGTGAAATATCTTATAGCATCAATATTCTTAAAAGTCATATCAAACTCTTTGTGCTTTAGAAAATGATATCACTCTATTAAAAGATATTTTAAAATTCTTTATACAATTTTTTGAGAGCTTGTAGACGCTAGCAAAATACTGCTACTGTGGAAGGTTGAAGAACCTTGAAAAATATGTACTTATGAGTTTTAAGAGGCTCGTCAAATTACTAGTGGGATTTTAGTAAAACACTTAAGTTAGATACTTGGGAACTAGACGTAGCCTTGGGTTATAAGCAGAACCAATATAAATCGGCTGCGTCATTCTTTCTCCCTTTGTGTTCATTTTAGCAAGCTCCTTCACTTTTATAATAGGCTCCTTCTGTTTTCAACTTGCAAGAGGTTCCTTTCATTTTAACAGCACCTTATGTTTTAAATTGTTTTAGGTTTATCGTTTAATAGGCGCCTATTATCTAACAAGCTCCTGTCGTGTATTAAGCTTTGTCGCCTAACAGGCTCCTGTTGTTAATAAGCTCTATTGTCTGATAGGCTTATATTTTTAATCTTTAACTAGAATCTATCTATTATACGAATTGAAAGTACTTGCAAATTTGTATTGACAAACACAATTCACCCCCCTCTTGCACATGTTTGTTTTATCATAACCCTTATTTAGCTATGTGTAGATCTCATTATTATATTACTTATTCTTCAATTATCTTTCGTTTTGCCTGTTGCCTTGGCTTTAGGCAAGTAGAGATAGTCACTGTGAAGCTTGGAAAAGTTTGATATTTTTGGTTTCATCCCTGACTTCACAAGAAATGCTTAGTGGCAATATTATCTTTTGAAAAATATGTAAAAGATTCTCAATTAGATGATATTAGCAAAAAATTTATTTTAAAAATATTATTTATTTAGTTTTAGAGTTTAAATATTATTTATTTAGTTTTATGGTTCTAAATCATAATTAAACTTTTTAGAAAAATTATAACATAAAATAAGATTAAAACTTGCAATTTTTAAAATATAAATCAATTATGAATTTTATTTTTCTTTTTATAAGTTAAAAGACTACTATATTTTTCTTCCGTTCAAATTCTTATTATTATCTTTTTAAAAAATTATATTTTATATAACACTTGAGAAAATAAATACTTAGGAGTTACGTAGTTAATATTTAAATTAACTTGTTATATATGTTTCTCCATTATCTCTCAAATTCTTATTATTATTTTTAAAAAATATATATTTTACATAACACTTGCGAAAATAAATACTTAGGAGTTAAGTAGTTAATATTTAATTAACTTGTTATGGATGTTTCACTATTATCTCTAACTCATATTTGATGAGATTAATTAATTAGAAAAAGATTATGTAATTCTCACACTTGCCAATCAACTTGTGCGACCGACATATAACAAGATTATAATATCGTATATCTGGTAGGAATATACAACATCTTAATTAATGGATCTATCTTTGAGCAAATTTAGTATGCTATATTATTAAAACATTGCATCAATCATTATCTCAATTTCATTATATAAATATTTTATTTTTTTACAACCTTCTATATAAAAAGTAGATCCTTTTGAATACATCTTGATATGAACTTAGATTTATAATAATTTTCATCGTTCTCAATCTTTAAATTAAATTAACTCTCTTCTTTAAAATGTTCCCATTATATAAAATATTTCATGATTTTCTAGCAATATTTTAAGATAACAACCGAATTAGAACTTAGGTAAAAAAAGGGTATTTTAATATGAGGTTCGCATAACCTCAAGGATCCTCACACAATATAAGTTGATAATATAACTCATATTATCCTTATTGGTTGGTTATGCATACATGGTATGATTTATTTATTATAATATTTACTCTCTTTTATCATAGGGTATATCTTACCTCATAAAACTGTATAGACGATAGGTTAGGCACACCTAATAGCTAACTTGACTTTATTTATTTACTAATTGAACCCACCTTTTAATATTTATATTTGGTATGTTAAAATAGATTAGGTGAACACATTATTTTCTTAGATTATACCATTACTAATAACACCTTTTTAGCCATTGGTATACTTCACACCGATATTAGTATTTTAAGCTTTGAGCTCTCTTTCTTAATACTTGTCTCTTCTTCCTTCCTACAAAGTAATGAAGGCAAATATCTATGTGAGAAGGTATCTCATATCTTTCTGACATGCTCCTTTTCATTTAAAGTTGAATGTTCAATATCCATTCCAACATTCATTCTAGAACTGAAGGTTTAACTTAAAATCAAGCATTCCTCACATTTTTAAAAATAAATTTCTTCTAAAATTCATTCTAGAAACTAAAATGGGTTAATTACTAAAAAAAGCCTAAAGTTTCTTCAATTTTTCAATTATAGCCTAAACTTTAAAAAGTAGCAATAAAATGCCCAAACTTTTAATTTTTTCAATTCTAACCTGATGTTAGTCTCACCGTTATTTGTGCTAACATGGCACAGCCACGTGTCGACACCCCTCACTAATCAGACACCTCAGCTGGTTTAGGAGAAGATTGTTTGATTAGTGAAACAACGTTGTTTAGCTTTGATAGTAAAATGACGTCTTTTTAAATAAAATCAGATGAAAATTCTTCTACCTCTCTTCTCTGTCTCTTCTCTGTCGTGCAATGCTAAAAACTCTATAACCTAAAATCCCCAAAGTTGGTGTTTCTTCTACATACATTGGTGCTTCTTCTATCTCTATGATTTCTTCATCGGGTAAAAACTGAAGAAACAGTCGCCAGACTTCTTGTGGTGCCAACTAGTGTATGATTGGTCCTCTCTCTCTTTATTCTTCTTTCCACTCCGACTAGAGTAACTAAATGCATGCTGGTCGACTTGCATTTCATCTTGTCTTCAAATGACTTGTGCTTCTAGAAAATTGAATTTGTATCATGTTAAAATCACAAATCTAATTTGTTATAATAGGGTTTCAAATTGAATTAATGCTTCCAGAAAATTGACTTGTATTGTACTAGGATACTAGGGTTTCAAATTGGATTATGGTAAGGTATGATTTGTTTGTTATTGAAAAGGAGGATTGATTTGTATGTGTACATAGCAAATTTAATAGTAAAAACCTTGAATATTCATATGCTTAGTTTTCAGTATGAAATGTAAGTCGAATAAAAAAAGTCATTGTAACTGAATGCATGATGGTCGATTCATACTTTGTTTTGTATTGTATGCAAACTATATACATCTTGATATTTACTGAAAAATATGACATTACATAATCCATAGCCTAAATATTCAATTATGTGATATTTCATCCTAATTTGCAGGGAAGAAGCTTCCTCTCTTTCATTTTGTAAATGTAATGGTAGTTTAGCTAAAATGTTAATATTTGGGATATTTTGCTGACATTTTGGAAATTTAATTCTTTGTTAGATGAATTTATGAAAAGAATTCATAGTAGTGTTATATTTAAGGTAGTAATTAAATATTTGTATGATGATATTGTAATAAGATAACCATTTATCGGCAGAAATAAAGTATATGTAGCTTTCGTTGGGCATGCACCTAGTATATATTTCACTTGGGAAGAGTGTCAAGGTGTTGCTAATGGATTCAACAATGCTATTTATTATTCTTTTGATAGTGTAGCAAAAGCTAAAAGGATATATTCTCAATTTTGTGAAGAGAAAGCATTATGTTCAGCGGTAAAATAACTGTAATATATATTATTTGTTATATGTGAAAATTTAATTGGATTCAAATATAATTAATATAGATATTTTTATATATAATATAGATGTTGAATATTAATTACCCCAATTGTAATGCCTTGCTGAAGTCATGGATTTCAAATGCTAAGCCTAACATTGGTCAAAATTTTTATGAATGGGTTAATACGAAAGTAAGTAATTCAATTATTGCTTGTAGTAATGGTAATCGTATAAATTAGTGTTAATCAATATTCAAATTGAAGGTCTCTTGTAGGTACTTGGTATTTATGAAAGAGATGAAAGTTTGTTTTTGTGGTAAAATATGTCAAACAAATTATGTGCGTTAGGGTAAGAGTCTTGTTCGGAAGATATATTGTTGTTTGCAAGAAGTAAGTATGTGTAAAAGTTTATGTGCATAATGCAAATTTGTCATAAGTCGTAATATTTGTGTTTATATCTTTATTTTGTAGGTCCCATGCAATTTCATAGCTTGGTCGTCAGATGTAAGTAGAAAAAAATGGAGACATTGTGATAGTTAGAAGAGCAAATGTAACTATTATGTTTATTGCGACTCTTTTTATCTTTTATTCAATTACCTACCACTTTAATATTTAATTGTAAGCTTTTCATATTGTTAAGAAAACTGCAATTATTACAAGGTTTTACATTGTAGAAGTAACTGCAATGTAATTACATTTGCATCATTCAGAATTTCTTATCCTCTGGTTTAGTTGTTTTTTAGTAGCATAAAGGAAGGTATAAGAGGATTTCTTCTTCTTTTAAGGCTGCCAAACCCACTATGGAACCTCTCCATATGAGTACTGTAACGAGCCTTCACACTTTATTCCCTGCTTTTCAAACTTCTTTATAATAACAAGGAAAAAAGAGGACAAGTATATTCAAGTAACAAATATTTATACGATTGTGTTAAGAGAGATCGAGAGAATATCATCTCTTTATAACTTTAAGGCTTATTAAATACCATTTCTAGAAAGAAAAGACTTAAATCCTTGCCACTTAGGTAAAAGTAATACTTACACTTGGTCACACTTCAACTAATGTCTTTATATAACACTATAAACAATAAAATATTATTTTTATGAAGATAAATATTTTATATTTAGTAACTATTACAAGATGGTTATATGTTCATATAAGATTATGGATTGGATTAAAGTATTAGGTGAGAATGTCATTTTGTTATGTTTTGATGCATAATTAGTTTAATAAGTTTAGAAAACTAAAATGTCAAAAAGCCATTTTGTTATGTTATGATGCATAAATAGTTTAATAAGTTTAGAAAACTAAAATGTCAAAAAGCTTTCAATAACTATGGTTACAAAAGTAAACAAATTTTTAGATAGAATTTTCCTCTAGTCTCCAACAGTAAATATCGAAACTAAAAAACTAAGTCAATATCATTTTTAAAGAGTAAATTGCAGAGTAATATCAAATAAGCAAATAAATAAGTTACAAACACTGATATTATTCTACAAACTTTTAAAGCTCCAAATTCAAAACCATGCCTTTATCTTCCAACTTTCTCAGACAGATTGATGTGCAATCAGTTCCAGCCTCAAAGGCTTAATCCAGGAACTTCTGTAGTGCTTGATCACTCACACCATCCTTACATAATCAGTAACTAGAAGAAATTTAGAAGTATGATTCAGGTTTAAAAAGTTCTCATCAAGATCACACACATATAAACACAAAGGAACTATCACTTGTTTCACCAAAAATATACAAATGAAAAGAGCATGAAAAACTTTTCATCCAAATGTCATACAAAAACTAGACCATAATCATTCAACAACTTACTTCCATAGCCACTAAGGGCCAAAAAAATTAGTAAACACATTAAACCAACCATGAATGAAGCAAGACTCTATAACAAGATGAAGTATTTGTCTAATGATTCACGATCAGTACATTTATATGTTTGAAATAGGTAATGAAGCAATACTCACCAACTATGAAAATTTCCTAGTAGCAGATCTTTTAGCCATTAGTTTGATCCTTCTCCTAGGTTGAGTTATATTAGCAGGTGTACTTTGGGATGCTTGTGTTAGTATTAAGAGGCTGTAACACTTGACATTGACCCTCACCCATCTATGAAGTATAAGCAACCAATTATGTAAATATTATCATCTCCCTAATAATTACATATAATTAGTATAAACAAGAATTTAAATGACTTATAGTAAAGTAGGTATTCCTAGAAACTTCCCCAAATGTTACTCCATATCCTCTAAGTGCCTATAAAAATAAAAAGAATTATAATGTTATATAAGTTAAAAAACAAATTAAATTTTATACTGAAAGTTAAATAACCATTATTGTCTCTCTTCGTAATATAGAAGATGCAATATTTGATCCTATAGACATTGATTATGTCGATCTACCTGCTTGACCACTACGAGTACTAGATGAAGGGAGTTCATTAGATATTGATTTTGGTGGCCTTCCTCTTTTTTGCTACATTATACACATTGAAGATAAACATAAAGTTAATAATACTTGATAATAATAACATATTTGTTACATAACTAAAATATCTACCTTAACAATTTCAGGTCAGTTTAGAGGTTGATTCTTATTTTTGCATCCTCTTATATTATGGCCAATTTCATGGCAATGATGACATCTTATAACTACTCCAACATTGGTCAATTTGTTGGGATTGCCAGGTTCTTCAGTGTGATCCCTTTTTTGGTCTTTTAGACATCTTCTTAATTAATGGAAGTAATATTGGATGAAGATTTTGAGTATTTGGCTAAAACTTAAGACCACTAATGAGTTCTATAGCAAACTGGTAAGTCTTCAAATAAGAATCATGCTTATAACATTGATTCACATAAGCATCGGTATCCTCCCTCTGACAAGATATATAAGTCACAACATGTTTATATGGAATCCTGGTTAAATCCTATAGTTTACATTGATAATTCATGCTTGCAAGTCAACGATGTACTTATCTGTAAAGATACTGACTTCAAATTTCAAATTTCCATTTATCTTGAGCATACAGTGTCTTGCATCCCACTAGCTACCTTTATTTTCTCCCTTACTCTAGGATAAACCTCATATGTGCACTTCATCATCATATCCCTTTTTTTATGTATTCGAGTCATTAAATAAACCCAAATGTCTTCTAACATACTGATCAAGTTTTTAGTACGAGCTTCACAAATGAATCCATTAAATGTCTCTGAAATATTATTATGTACTATTTCATACTTTGGTCTTGTGCTCATAAAGGCCTTCACAAATGTCTTAGGATTCCAACTTTTAAAATTCTCATAAGCCTTTATTGACAAGCAATTCGACTCCTCCATTACCTCATCGAAGTCAACTTACGTTGTGCAAGTCACCGCTTTCCAAAATAAAGTCCTATACGTGTGCCCTTTATAAACACTAGAATAGTTTGCATACACATGAAGGACACATTTTCTATGTTTAACTTCTAGAAACAAGTTTTTTAATGCTTCCACTAAACCCTGTAAAACAAATAGTTACATAAATTAATTAAGTGTTGATTATATGGATATTTAAAGTTTAGCTTCTACTGATCACTTACGAAAGTCTATGAATTCCCACTTATATAGAGATCTTCAACAAGAATGGTCAAAAACCAATTCCATGATTGGTAGTTTTGTCCCTCAACTACAAACTAACATATAGGAAACATTTGATTGTTTCCATCACGACCAACAACAGATAATAATGCACCACCAAGGATAGTCTTCAGAAAACATTCATCTAACCCAATAATCTTCACGCATCCACCAAGAAAACCATACTTCAAAGCACTAAAACCCATATAAAATTTTTTGAAGATTGGTCTCCTGACTTATTCATCAAAATCACATTCAATAATAAACTTTCCATCTTTGTCAGCTCGTATTAACTCATGTCCATAAAACCATAACTTTGTATAATGACCTTCTATTGATCCCCGAAGCATAGTAATTACTTCCCATTTAGCCCTATAACATTGAATTTTAGTGACCTTTAGTGCATATTTTGATTGAAGATCATCCATCATTTCACTAATAGGCCAATTAGGGTTCCTCCTGAACTTGTGTATGAATTCATTGGCAATCCATTTTTGGCTAGCTTGCTTATTCCTCTACACTTTACTACAGGCACGAGTGTTTTAGACTCTGTTCATAACAAATGTTTTCGCATTTCCAATCCAGCTAGCGTACACCCGAAAAGGATAATGTGCATCACAAAGTGCTTCCATTCGTACACCATATCTCGCCATTGAAACATTATACCCATCTATAATTGCATATTTCCTTATAGCTTCCCTCAACTGCTTCTCATCCTTGAACTTCATTCCAATTGCAAACTTAAAATCTATCATTTCAACATTTGGATTAAAACTAATGTATTTCTTTTTTAGTATCGATGCTTCGTCATCACTAGGAATTCGTGATTGAATTTCATCAACACTATCATCATAATCACTGTTTGCACAATGCGAACTTCTTTCTACGCTTCTAGTATCATTCGAATGATCACCAACTTCATTTAAATTGTTTTCACTTCTACCGAAACCATCAACAACATTGTCGAATTCAACCCACTTTATGAAGTCTTTGCACAACTCCTCTCATTTGTTCTAGCATTAACATATTCTTCATCATCAGTTCCAAAGAACTCCTCATCAACTAAATTGTTACTAGAATCATTATCCTGCATAATAGTGAAGTCCTCATCTTGCTCCAGTTTAACATGGAACAACGCCTCATCTTGCTCTAATTCATCATTAGAATTTGACTCCTCACCATCTGTCGTAGGATTTTCATAACCATAATCATAGTATATTTGAATATTTTGACAATTCAATTCTTCCAATTTTTTTAGCATGTCCAACATGTCCCTGTCATGCTTTAAGCCTAACTCCAGTAAGCTTCTAATGGACTCATATGGAAATTTGTAAAACATAGAGATTACTCTATGTACTTTATCTTCAGAAATCCCTTTTAGAACTAGCATGCTTAGTTCACCAATACCCATATTATTTTTTCTTTTAACCAGCCAACATATTTATTTTCTTGCCTTTCCAACACTTCACCATAATGAAATTCAAAATTGACCAACATTTGCAAAGGCAAACTATGACTAAATACGAAATGATAAATATTATAAGAAGAAAAAAAGAAGCAACAACTAACAGTGCACAGAAATAGGTTAGTATGATTGCATCAAAATAATACACCCATATTTTCAAATGCAAGGATAATACAAACTGTAAGTGATGGAAAGGCACAAGATACATACCTTTACAAATTTTCTGAATTTTTTTCACAATACTTCACAACTTAGTAGCCTCACCTATTGAAACGATCATAAATAAGTCATTTTATGGATGTAACACTTATAAAAAGAATGTATCCACAAAATTCAAATAAGAAACTACAGTCAAACTTTTGAGACAAACAAAATGGAATGCATTTAATAATTACCAAATAGAAATCATATTTTTCAGTAATTACCAAATGGAATGCAAGTTGAACCAAATATTAATTATTAGAGCACAGAACAAGCCACATAGAAATCATATTTTTCATTAAACACCAAGATGAAAAACAAGTCAACCATTGTGCATTCAGTTACTCTGGTCAGAGTGGAAAGAAGAATAAACAGAGAGCGGACCAATCATACCCTAGTTGGTGCCATAGGAAGTCTGAAGACTGCTTCTTCAGTTTTTACCCGACGAAGACATCACAGAGATAGAAGAAGCACCAATGCACGATAGAAGAAGCACCAACTTTGGGGGATTTATGGGATTTTAAGATATAGAGTTTTTAGCGTTGCGCAACAGAGAAGAGAGGAAAAAGAATTTTCATCTGATTTTAGTTGAAAAGATGTCATTTTACTATCGAAGCTAAACGATGTCATTTGACAATTTGCTCCTAAACTAGTTAAGGTGTCTGATTAGTGAGAGGCGTCGACATGTGGTTGTGCCACGTTAGCACAGGTAATGGTGAGTCTAACATTGCGTTAGAATTGAAAAAATTAAAAGTTTGGGCATTTTATTACGACTTTTTAAAGTTCAGGCTATAATTGAAAATTTAAAGAAAGTTTAGGTTTTTTTAGTAATTAACCCAACTAAAATTTAATACTCAATTAAATGTATGTTGCATTAAAGAAATCATCATCATTAGCAATAAGTATTATTATTATTCATATAGAGAAAGTGAAACAAACTGAAAATTTAAATCATATGCAATCATAATGATGCATCTCTAAGAATCAGCTTGGTTATAAGATTTACAATCAATTGTCTTGTTCGTAATATATAAAGTATACATGAGATTACCAATTGAATTTGAACAAAGAATGATATTTATCTCTTTGTTTTCTTAGTCTTAGGATATTGCCTATTACTCATGTGATTACCTTTAACAATGGACGTTATAAAATAGTTCAAAATCTTGTATATGAAATTTTTAAAATGTTATGTAGTTTGTTAAAGTGAAAGTGAGCTTCTTAAACAATCCTTGGTGATCTTAAACAAAAGGTTGTATGCATCTAAATGAAACCTATTAGTTGTTTTACATAGATATCTTCATCTAATTTTCCATTTAAGAACACAATATATACATCAATTTGATGTAAATCAAGATCCATTTTAACCCCCAAAGTGATACGTGTAAATTGCATTATGTTTTAGGGCTTAGTTTGATATGTATTTAATTTTTGAATCAATCATTTAGTATTTGTCTAGGTTAGAATTGTGTTAGTTTGTTAATTATTTATGTTTTAAGTGTTTTATGTGTTAGTACAAGCCTTTGAGCTTAAATATTATGTTTTTAAGGTACCTTAATGTGTTTATTAGTGTTTTAGGGTCAACATCGAAGGACAGAGTAGTTTTGGAGACATTCGAGCCGAAACAATGGCCTACGATCGTGGGACAATAGGCTACGATTGTGTCAAAGGCACTAGAGTTAGCCCACATGCCACGATCATGACAGAAGTTTAGGACATGGCTCGCGATCAAGGCCTGCATGCCATGATCATTGAAGGCCCAAATGTAGCCCACAATCATGGCCTGTAGGCCCATGGTCATGGCCTGCGTCAGACAAACATGCAGACACTTAAAAACATCAAGTTTTAAGGGATCTTTTGGACCTTTCGGGCTCTAAAAAAACCTTGGGGTTGCTCAAAACACAAAGGATATTTAAAGAACAAGACAAAGAGGCAGAAAAGAGCTTTCGCATCAACCACTTTTGGAGAAACCCTAAAGAGAATTCATCGAGAGATCAAGAAAGAGAATAAGGAAGAGAGAAGAGAAGAAGAAGTTGATTCGATGTACTTCCTAGATCAGGAGTTTCTCGACGTCGCTACCTCCCATCATCCATTCAGATCGTATTTCATATTTACTTTCAGTTTTATATTTACATAGAATTAGAATAACAGTTTGATGATAGGATTTTTGAATATTGAGGATGTTCTAAACTTACCTTCGGAGTTTTATCATTGAATTAATGAAATTTGATTATTTATATGTCATTTGGATTTATTGTGATTTAATTCTACGATTGTATAATTCGATAATAAGCTGAGAGGGTGAAACGAATGAAAAACGATTAAATTGGGTTAACGAGAGTTAGGTGATTTAATAAAATTATAATTAAATCTAATTGGTAAATTGTGCGAAGAGAAATCTTGAATAGATTTTGGTAGTTTATTAAAGAAGTTTAGAACTAATTAGGTTTTTGGATAGGTTGTTAATTACGAGATTGCAACTTCCATAATCTGATTAGGGTTTATGATTTAGGGTTAATAGATATAACTTGAGAGGGAGTAATCAACCTTAGGATCGTCTAGAACCAATAATCCAGATTCATAATCAGTTAGGTTAGCATTAAGGATAGGTAAAATTCCCTTTCTCTCAATTGGTAATTTCCTTAGGTTGATTCTTGAGTGTGTTGCAATTGCATAGTAATAGTATTTTTGTGAATGATTCTTAAATTGATTTGATTGATTGAATTAATTTCTCTTTTTTAGTTTAGTGCAATTTGAATTTTTGTATTGTTTCATGGCCTTAGATTTTAGGATAGATTATCCCTCCTCGTGAGATCGACACTTTAGATACTATGCTAACGAACTGTGTGCTTATAGACTAGCGAGGTTATTTATTAAAACTTACACACATCAAACACTCGATCAGGTTGCTGGCATCGTTACCGGGGAGGTGATTAGTTTAATTCTTTTTTTGTTTCTATTTTTGAATTCGTGTTTTTACATGAAAACAAGAGTCACCAGAACTTCAAGTCGTGCAGCTAAAACCTTTGTGTTAAATATCACTTGATTAGAACGATCAATTAGGAAAGCTTGGCATGAAGAAGAAGAAGAAATTGTGAAAACAACAATGGCTGAGGAATTTTAGCAAGATTTGGATCACGGAGCGAACCAAGGACATCAACAAAGAACCCTTATAGATTTTATGAGACCATTGTTCAATGCGGCTAACCAAGGAGTAGTTAGGCCACTCGTACAAGTAGCTTATTTAAAATTAAACTAGCCCTCCTAAACATACTTCAACAGAATGTGGAATTATATGGACTAAAGAATGAAGATCCCAATGCATATATTGTAAACTTCCTTAAAATCTGTGACACCTTTCGGTAGCATCAGATGTCGGAGGATGCGGTAAGAATTAGACTCTTTCCTTTTACCTTAAGAGATAGAGAAAAGGCCTGGTATCAGTCTCTTAACCTAGCTATTATCATAACTTAGGATCAACTAGTTCGTGCCTTTTTAGACAAGTATTTTCCCCTTACTAAGACCACGAAGATTATCAAGGAGATTACTAATTTCTAGCTAAGTGACAGGGAATCGATCTATGACGCTTGGGAAAGATATAAGGATTTGCAATGGAAATGCCCACAACATAACTTACCCAAGGAATTCTTGTTGGAAACATTTTATAATGGAGTAACCCCATATACGAGAGGCACGATTGATGTAGCTTTAGAAGGATCATGATGAGAAAGACGGTAGATGAAGTAGAAAAGTTGATAGAGGATATGGCAAGTAATAACTGCCTTTGGACGAATAAGCGGAGTAGACAAATCACTACTTTCTGGGAACAAAAAGGAATTGTAGTTGTTGATCAAATGATGGAGATACAAGCTAAAATTGACAACTTAACTCGATGGTTCAATAATATGAAGGTTTCTTTCTCAGCTTCAGTAAAAGTCATGCAACTAAAGTGTGAACTCTGTAGACAAATGGACCATGATACGGTGGACTGCTTCTTGATGAAGGATAGTGATCTAGAGCAAGTTAACTATATGGGAGCTCATTATGGACGAGGAGGGGGAAATAATCCCTACTCCAAGACAAACAAATCTAGGTGGAAGAATCACCCTAACTTCTCGTGGACGAACAATGCTAGAGGATAATTCAGACCTTAAAAATTTTAGATAAAATTGGAGGTATGGAGGATGCACATAGGAGGCTTGAAAGCAATTCGAGCAAGTCACCAAGAACTATGGCTCTTCAATACACAATTTAGAGGTCTAAGAAGGTCAACTACCAAAGGCAATTTCTACTAGGAGTGCAGGAATCCTTCTAACCAATACCGAGTCTAACCCAAAAGAATGGATCATGGCCATTACTCAAACTCAAGAAAAGAAACTTAAACAAGCAAAAGAAGACGAAGATAATGGAGAAGAACAAGTAATTATGGAAATCCTTCCAAGTGAGCTCGTAATTAAGTCAATCGAGGAACCTCGACCTGAATTTTTTTTGTTAGCCTCTGAAATTTTTTTGTTAAATTAAGCATAATAGTTTATGGAATAAGCATGAGATTTGAATTTTTGCCTTAGAATAATTTTTGGGATCATGA
>JANZXP010000005.1:35070502-35082923 GCA_027576715.1 Erythroxylum flavicans
ACATTTTGTAACAATCATTTTAATATCAGGGGTATAATAGTCATTTATTATACATTACATTCCATTCCATTCATCTTCCAAACAATATTTCACTACGTTACATTATGAACCTTTCATCCCTCCCAAACAACTTTTTACTATATTACATTCCATTCTATTATAAACTGTTCCATTCCATTCTATTCCGTTCCGTTTCATCCCATTAATTAACATTCGTCCAAACAGGCCCTAAGTCGAATTAAGTTATTAGTTTAACGAGATTTTTTGTTGAACCCTTTGTGTGCTTTGTGACGTAGATGCTTAGAAACTGAGAAACTTACAAAATATATAGGTTAATTATATCGCACTTGTGATTTGAATTTTTTTCATTTTAGTTCTAAATTTTTGAAAGTTATTTAAAATTTAGTTTTTATTTAACATGTACTTCTTAATGTTATTTTTCTTTAGGTAAATAACAGATAATGGAAAAGTAAATTTATGTGGCTTAATTAGGCATTATGTGATATTTGTGATACATCATGCAGTATTTTTGAAAATGTAAAAATCTAAATAAGTTTGTCTTGCATATAGGCAATGCTGTGTCTTACAATAAATTGTTAAATTGATGGTGTTTATTGGACTTGGTACTCAATAGAGCTTAAATTTTATTTTTAGGTCTTACTTTAGATCTTCAATGAAGAAAGAGGGAATTGGGGCAAGTTAGAAAATTTTTAGCATGATTTTAGAGAGAAGAAATAGAACATAGGTCCAGAACATGAGTCCATGTTTATGGTTGAGGAACATGAGTCAAACACAAATGTGCTTTTGCAACCCATATTGGTGGCAATTTTTATTAAAATTCTAATCTTTTGTAGGGAGAGTAATAAAGGTCCAACACAGATTCATGTCAAATTAATGGGAATAAAAAGATTAGGGGGACTATTGTGAGAGGGGCAATCATTAGTATTAAGAGAACAACTTAAAGCATTCTTAGCAGTTTTGATTAGAAATTTTTTTTTATTAATCCGCTTAAGGATATGAGCTATAGTTTTTAAAAGAGAGCAAGGTAGTAATTTTGGAATTTCCATTGGTCTAAGAAACTTAGGATAGTAATTGAATCAAGATAAATTTAAGCATAAAAATGTTCTAGGGTGATTCTAACCAATTTGTTTCCTTCTTATATTTATTTATTTTGGAACTTTCTTTCTTGATATCATATTCATTTATTAAGTTTTAGGATTTAAGTACTTTGGTATATTACTTGGAGGAGTCAAACCCACTTTTTGATACACATCTAGAAATCGAAAGGAATTACTTTAGAATTTAAAGGTTAACTATAAAGCATAAAAGCAGGATAAGGAAGACAATAAATTATGGGGGATTATGCTTGGTTATAGCTTACAGGGACAAAATCAAACATTATTAGCCAAGAATGGAGGTTAATATGATTTAGATGACTCAACAACTTAGGCAATTTTATAGCTTACTGGATGAGGATCTAAATGCACAACTCACCAATTTTTTTTATAGATATATTATAATTTTATATCTCTTTAATAACGAGAGGTATAGTTAAATCATGGTTGAAATCCTTATCTCCTAGATATATTATAACTTTGAATGATTTTAGTAAACAATTTTTAGCTAGGTATTTTGCTCCAGCACGAACAAAAAAAAAGGAAATGACATCCTTTCCTTTTAAAAATTAGAGAGTGAGAAGTATGATACTTGGGAGATATATAAGTTATTAAGGACACACTATAAGCTTGATTTGGGATTACAAATGTAGATATTTCATAATGGATAGAGTTATCATCTAAGTAATTGATTGATGTATCTTTGGCTAGGAATGCTAACTTTAAAATTATTGAACAATTGAATGAAGTGATTGAGAATATAGAATAATTACTAGTTAGACAACTCGAGACAAAATCTAAAATCATATGTTATTCATTGAATTAATGTGGTGACAACATTAAAGACAAAGATGGAACTTTTGCATAAAAAGACTGATAATATAAATTTAGCTTTCCAACCAACATAAGTGATGAATTATCACATTTGTTTTAGTGGACACTTCAATCATGAATGTCAAGCACTTAACAATATGAGACAACTGATCAAATAGGTTGATTTTGTAGGAAACTAACTTTAAAATAATTCCTATAGTAACAATTATAATATGAGGTGGAGAATTCAAACTAAATTGTCATAGAATAATTAAGGACAACAAGGATAAGGGACACCACTTGGATTTCAACAATAATAGTAGTAAGAAATGAAGTCAAGTCTTGAAGAGCTCATGAAAAAAATTCATTACTACATTTGAAGCTTGCTTATAAAGTACTAAAGCATTGCTTCAAAATCAAGAAGCCTCTATCCATAATTTGGATAATCATATTGGACATCTTGCTAAACTTGTCTTTGAAAGGAAACAAGGCATACATAGTAAAACAGAGTCAAAACCGAGGGAGCAAGTGAAAGTTGTGACTTTGTGAAGTGGAAAGGAGAGAGAAGTTAAAGAAAAAGAGAGACAAGAAGGGAAAGGCTATTGCGCAAGAAGAAAAAGATGAGGAGAAGGAAAAAGTGAAGGAGCAGTAGCCAAAGAAGAAGTTGTGAAATAGTATGAACTTAAAATTTTATGCCTGACAGATATGAGAAAGATAGAAATGAATATTCAGTTAGTGGATAGGTCAACTAAGCCAACTATGATGAGTATTCAACTATGATGTTTTTGTTAAAGTTGACAAATTTATCTTTCCTGTTAATTTTGTGATTATAGATATGGGGGATGATGGGGAGATTCATTTGATTGTAGGATGACCTTTCTAGAAACTTCTAAATCTATTATAGATTAGCATAATAGGAAATTAATCCTAAGAGTAGAGGATAAGAAGGTATTTTAAAAATAACCAAAGTCGTAAGACTTCCCCTTGATAAACATGGTACTTGTTTCTCTATAGATGTTATTGTTACTAAAATGTCTCATCTTATGCATGAAGTAATCACACATGATTTATTAAGGACTTGCATTAAGTAAGGAGAGAAGAGGAGATGGATAGCCTTATTATAACATAGCTTGGGAATTGAATAAGAAGTTTAGCTGAAAGACTTACAAGAATTTATTGTAGGCAACCTAATGATTTAGATTTTTCTTACTTCACTTTAGTAGCTTTTAGTATCTCTAATAATAGTTTTTAGTATATTTTTGCATGATGATAATTTTTTTGACTTCTTAGGTTATGGATTGAAATGATTTTTTATTTTCTTTCACTATGGAATTATGATTATTCTACTGTGGGTGAGATTTAATTAAGTTTTATCAGACAAATAAGTCGTACAGTGTCCAAAATGAGTCTAAGTTTTCTTTAAGTTACAGAACACCTTTATATGTCGAATTATAGAGCCAACAACTAAGGAGCCTAGAATGATCAATGATTAACGATTATTGATAGTAGGTCTTGTAATCTTTAATTATGAGGGGAGTACCAATTATCCTAATCTCTTTCTTTTCGTTTATTTTCTAATTTTTCATTATTCTTATATGTTGGGTACATTAGCCAAATAGTTCACCCGTTGATATGAATTTTCCATTTATGGTAACCACTTTACATGCCTTAAACCTAACCAAATGTCCCACCCAAGCTTTAAAGCTAGTAGAGTATTTGCTAATTTTTGATGGTTGCGGATGTACAAAAATGTAAGTGGGGGTGTGCACATGTTTGTGTTGGTTATAATTGTTAGAATGTCATTTTATGTCTTATCAATGAACTCCGATGTTAATGTAGCTTCTCTCAATTTTTCAGTGAATGTTAGTTTTTGTGCTTGATAGTACAGTGTTACTTTTGCTTCACTAGCTTTGATGGCTTTTGCATCACATCATGCAAATATATATCACCTTAACCTTTGCCCACATCACAACCTTAAAAAGTCCTTTTATTCATGATTATGCAAGTGAATCTTTATGGTAGAGAAATGAAATGATATGAAAAGTTATGGAATGTCTTGATCATGAATGGTGTTTGAGTGTACTCATGAATTTATCAGATTTAAACACATTTTATCAAAGTTTACCCCTAGATTGTTCATTTTCTGAAGAGAATGATTGTTGATTGATCACAAGTAGAGGCATTGAATGTTGAGTTCTTACTATGATTTTGAAAGTTATTTCTCTTTAATTATGGTTCTATATTCTTAGGAAATATGGAAATTGTGAAAGCATTTTAGTTTATGACTTTGATTTTATTGTTTTGCTCGATGATAGTCTAGAGCTAAGCATAGGGGAATTTGATGTGTGCTTAATTGTTTATATATTCACTTCTTAACACTTAGTGATTATTGTTATGAAAGGCTAAGATACTCATTTTAGTTCATATTTGATATTAAGAACAAGTTTGAAGAACAAAAACTAAAACGGGTTGAAAGCACATGCATTGAGCTAACATCTTGATGTTCAAACTTAATTGCTCTTGTGCAATAGGAAGAAGATGGATTAGGGTGAAGATTGGCTAAGAAATCATAAGAAGAAAAACAATTCAGCTTCTCTTCGTGCATCCAACCGTGTATGTTCACAAATTGGCATGTTAATTGGTTTGCACGTTTTGGATGCACGACCATGCACCCAAACTTGCATATGCTCAGAAACCTAGTTTTTACTATAAATAGACATTTTGCATGGAAAATGAAAGAAGAATCATTTAGGACGCATGGGAAAGGGCAGGGAACTTACGTTTTTGGGATCCATGTTAGGAGCGCATTTAAGAACATCATCATAGTGTATCATTGTTCTTCAATTCTTTAAGGATTGTTTACATTATTTTGTGCTTATTAAATTGGATATTGTGTACGAATGATCTGAATGCTCTATTAGATTAATTTTTTATGTAAACCCATTGCTAGAATCTTGAATACGATACGTAATAATTGTGTTTTGGGTTCATTTGTCGCAACTAATGACATTAAATCATTAAAGATAATATAACATAAGTTAAATAACTCAAACTTATGTGGTTATTAATTAAATTAATCTGTTTTCTTTACTCGTAATGTGACTATCTGAATAAATCTAGAGAGCCTGTTCTAGGTTGTTCGATTGTTAGGTTTAATTAAAGACTTTATTTTGATTAAATGTAATCTAAGGGAAAACCGAGATTAATAGAACTTGTTCTGAATCCACGATCAATAGTTCTAAGAGATGTGTGAAAATGATAATGCAATGACGTATGTTTATTTGTATTTAGGCTGAGATTGATATGAGAATTAGATTTTAAAATCATTTATCAATTTTATCATATTTTCACTGCTTCCTTTAATTTGTTTTTGTTAGTTTAAATTTTACTTTATTTCCTCAATTTCAACCAAAACCCCATTTTGTCTTAAACATCAATTATTTTTATTGAAAAAATTAACACATGCATTCCCTGTGGATACAACTCACTGCAACTATAAATCTTAGTGTGCAAAGTTAGGTTTACTTTCTAGCGCATTCCACATGCATTAACATATTTTCAGTTTTTTCAGTTTGGGTTCATAATTGGCTGATCAATCCTTTTTTATTGTGATGTGGTTAAAAATGTATAAAAAAAGTGAGCATAAATAAATTCTACTCTTGATTTTGATTTAAGTAATGGGTCAAAATTATGTGTGGTGTCAGTAGCTGATTATAGTTGTGGCATAACTAAGTAATCAGAGATATTCATAACTAGAAGTTTACCTTTATGTCAAAAAAGGTTGGGATGGAATTTTAGGAAAGAAAATCATGCTCATTAAAAAAAATCAATAAATCGCATTATCTTTTGCATTATGGCTTATCAAATACTCTTTGGCTTAAGAATATTACTTTTTAGGTCCACTTTATGTATGAGATGAAATTGTTTGAATTTAGTTAACTTTGAAAGATTACTTAGTTAAGTTGAAATTGAATTACAAGTTTGTGTATTGTCTTGCGATCTAATTGGTTGATGAATGAGATGATTGAATTGAAAATGATGATATTTGAATTCTTTGATTGAATTATTGAACTTTTCTAGAATCTACCTAGGCTAATTTTCTTTTCATATTAATTTTTTAAAGAGAAAGAAAATGCTTTAAGTATGGGAGAATTTAATAACTACTAGTTAGGCTCTATCTTTAACATGATTTTGAGAGCATTTTACTTGTGTTTTGATAGTGTTTATAGGATTTGATACTCAATATGACTTATAATGAAAGACCTATAATTTATTATGATTTTTTATGAATACATTTTATATTTAAATTGAAATTTTTAGTGTTTTTATTCAATTTATATAGGGATTAAGAAATCATGTCTATAAATAGATTATGTCATAAGTAATAAAAATTACATTGAATCTTAGAGAACAGACCACATAAATATTTTGTGTTAGAGTCAAATCTAACAAAGCATTTATAAAATCAGGGTGGGTTTGGTTTCTTTATTTGGTTTTTCATTGCTGTTTTTGTAAAGAAGAAACACTCCCGCAAAACTTGTTTGGTTAAAGATGTTTTTATTTTTTGTTGTCAAAAATAAAAAACAATAATGATTTTTTGAAAACATAAAAAAGACGCTTTGATGTATTTTAAAAACAGGTTTTTATATTTTACAAAAATGATTTCTCTGTACCGACTCTACGTCTTCAACCTCTTCTGATATTTCTCAGTCACTGCATCTTCTATCATCTTCTACGTTTTCTACCGGTTGTGATTTTTGCGTCTTTTATCCTCTGCTGTGTTTTCTACTATCTATGATTTCCAAGTTTGTTTTCATCTGCTTATGTCTATGTTGTAACTGCTTGCTCAACCACTGTTATTTGCGTTGAAACATAAACAGGTCCATCACCTTCTTTTCTTCGAAATCACACATAAAATCACACAATAGAGTGCATGTTATGCTACAGTAATGTCCACCTACACTATTTACGCAATTCCTCCTCCCCAACTCTCTTCTCTTCCTTGTTTCTACCACTTACTATTCTCTTCACGGTAGTTGATGTGACGAATTAATGTGTTTGGCCTAAGCTACTGTTCACTCTTCTCATTTCTTCTCTTTGGTTTTGTTGCACCTTCTCTTCTTCTCTTCTCACGCTTTATTTCTGTCAACAAGAATTTTTAGCACTATTAATTCACATTTGTTGATCCCATGTTCTTATAGAGAATTTCCTTAGCATTTATGAATTCAGATAGTTACTAGTGACAATTTATCTTCCATTAAGACAAGACCTTCATGAAAATCAGGATAAGACATCTTCTAGGTTTTAAGTTTGCTTGCTAGTAGGAACGTAACCATGCGACCTCTTCTTTTGTTAGTACAGAGTTGCACAGTCTGCTTGTTGACATCTTAGATACTATGAAGTACCAACAATATAGGTGCAACAATCCATGATAGCATGTGGCTTTTGGTATACTAGGATCACCTATGGGATATCCATATTCTTTATCAAGCTTAATAATAATATATGACTTGTATGTTGCAGAATGAAGGGTATGCTTTCTACTGAAGAAATTACTAGCGAAGCAAGAGGTTATCATTTTTGGTTAAAGAATTGTAGCCATAGAGTTCAGTCAGGAATGTCTGTTTTGTTAGATCGACATATGTTTCAATCTTTCTGGTGTGGGATATTGGTGCATGATGTTTCGTTGAGGTCCCTAACAAACTGCGTTGAAGTGACTAAAGCCACTCTTGAATTTACTAAATTTATGGTGTGTACACTGTGCTGTCCAGTGTTTCTTTGCACATCCTTTTCAGATATACTTATTCTAATGTATTCTGAAAGATGTTTCAAGACTAAAATGTCTCAGTTATGCAAGCATAAGCAGTCAGTGGCTACATCAGGACTGCACCTCTGTTTGTTGGTCAGAGAGCTTTTGAGCAATGAGTGCATACGAAAAGCTAGCTAGTACGGAAGCTCACCAAATTCTTTAGCCACATATAAGCAATAAGTTTATCCCTCTAAAACTGTTGTTAGCCCTTAGCAGAGTCACATGTATATGACAATCTAGAGACGTTTAAAGAGAAAGTACTAATCCAAGTTTTCAAACATAGTTGGTGATTATAATTTTACGGTTTTGGTAAACAGCACCACCTTATAATTGATGAAGATAATTGCAATAATCAATAATCATTCAATTATGCCTACATCAGTTGGATTCATTACAACGCAATTGATATAAATGTATCATGAGATATATATCTCCTTTTGTTTAAGTACATGTATTATGAGATCAAAGTGGGGTTAAATGGTAACCATCATGCAATATTATGAATTTACTTAAATTTACATATTTATTTTTAAGCTATAAAATCAAATTTACACCTTTATTTTTGTTTAATCATTTCTATGTACTTGATGCAATTTAGCATTTAATATGGTTGTCTCATGTTTATCATTTAATACTTTGTAGAAATTGTTACAATTCATATCACTTATATGTGGTTACATTTCGTGATGGAAGGTTTCAACAATATGAACGATTCCAATGATTGTGTGGAAATAAATGAAAAAGATGGGGTATAGAATGATACTATAGAGATGTATTTATTCTCTTTGATGGTGGATGAAGTGAAGAAGGAAATCAAATTCTACTACCTTTTCCAAATCTGGTTGGAAGAATATTAAGGCAGAGCTTCAAAAAAAATTCAATAAGGTGTATAAAGATATTCAATTAAAGAATAAGTATAATGGATTAAGAGCTAGATTGAAGAATTTTAAGAACTTACTGAAAGAAACAAAAATCAGCTACAACTCCCTTACTGGTGAAGTTAATGCTACAAATGAATATTAGGAAAATCTAATTAAGGAAAAATATGTCTTTTCATTAATATATCATATTATATAATATTTATTCTCATATTCATTTTTCATCATTATAGGAGCATAAAATGGTTCACAGGTTCAAGAAAAAAGGATGTAAGGAATTTTCAGACTTGTGTCATATTTTTGGAGATACTACTGCAACTGGTGTGAATGCACATCCATTAACTAAATCTCCATCGAATAGTACAGAAGAGGAACATGAAAATGATGTTGATGAAGATTACTCGTATAATGAAAAAGAAGATCAAGATATAAATTCTATATCTAAGAGAAAGAAATCTCCTAATAATAAGAAGGCAAAGAAGACACATTCTAACATTGTAGAAAAGGTCTTGCTTGTACTTGGTGAACAATCAAAAAGAAAAAATGATTTACTTGAGAAAAAAGTGAGTGAAACATCATCCACCGTAGAGAGTAGATCTCATGAGTGTAACATAATGATGGAATGTATAAAGTCTTTAGATGAATTAGGTGTTGACGATGTGCAATATGGAAAAGCTATATATGATTTTCCACTTTATAAGGATATTTTTATGAAGATGATAGATACAAGGAAGCTGCATTGGATTATGTCACTTGAGTTATATTTTTATGTTATAACATATCGAATTCTTATTAATTTGACACTTTTATTTTAAACATTATTCTATAGTTTGAACATTTTAAGTTTGTGATTTGTATGAATATTTGACTTAATGTATGAATATTTTGTCTACATTTGGTTAAACATTTTGGTTGAATGTTTTATTAACTATTTAATGTTTTCATTGTGGATACATGGAGTTCTTATCAGATTTCAAATTAGATTCTGATGATGAACATAAGAATTTAATCATTATTTCTCTAGCTAGGGGAGAGAACAAATATTTTCATTTACAAAAGCAACCATGTAGAACTTCTACTCTTCCAGGTCATGATTGGATAATGGAACTTTTGAATGGGAATCCTATAAGGATTTATGAAAATCCTAAGAAAGACAATCTTTTTAAGCTTATGTGATGAGTTAAATAGTTTAGGAGGCTTAAAAGTGATAAGTCATTTAACTGTGGAGGAATAAGTATAAATTTTCTTGATTACTATAAGGTATAGTGAGACAACTAGAGTCAACGTAGAACAATTTCAACATTCGACCTAGACAATTTCGAAGTACTTTTTTAAAGTCTTACATGTAGTTAATCGTCTTGTAAAAAGAGTCATTACTCCACCATCTTTTACTAATGCAGCTCTTGAGATTCAACATAATTTAAAATTTTTCCATATTTTCAGGTACATTCATATATTTAATTACTAATTTAGTTATGTTCTTATGATTAATAATTATTTTAATCTATATTTTAATTTTTAGGATTGTGTAGGAGCAATAGATGGTACACATATTGATGCATATGTTCGGACCAATGAACAAATACCATACAGGGGCAAAAAAGTTAATCCACCAAAATATTATGTGTTGTTGCTCATTTGACATACGTTTTACATATGTAATGGCTGGATGGGAAGGTACTGCAAATGACTCTCGAGTTCTTTTAGAAACAGTGACAAATCTAGCGAATCAATTTCCTATGCCTTCACAAGGTATTATAGTATTTTAAATAAACATAGTAATTATGATTCACTTTTAATATCTTTTGTTAATATTATGTTCTTTTTATGTTAGGTAAGTATTATTTGGTTAACTCAGGTTACACTAATATGCCTGGATTTCTTTCACCATACCGAGGTGAAAGATATCATTTGTAAGATTATAGAGGTAGAGGAAGACCTCAAGGTCCACAGGAATTATTTAACTACAGGCATTCTTCAATAAGAAATGTTATTGAAAGATGTTTTGGCGTCCTAAAACAAGATTCTCTATACTTAAAAACATGCCGAGTTATGATATGAAGAAACAAAAATACATCGTTATTACTTGTTGTGTTATACACAATTATATTAGAATGTATGGACAAAGCGATGACTTATTTGACAATTGTTCCGAAAATGAAGAAGAAATTAAGGAAAGTGAACATGAAGATGCAAGTTCTCAAGTGGAGCATAACATCACTCCAGCACAACTTCGAGGCATGTCTTGGAAGTGAGATGAAATTGCTAGGCAAATGTGGAATGATTATATTATTTCTAATTGATTTATGTTTCTTTTTGTAAATAATAGTACTATTATGTTTTCAAGAATTATAATATGATGTATATCTTTTGTTAATATAATTTTCTAATTTATAGAATTTTATTATATACAATTAATGTGTAATTTTTAATTACATTTAATTTGCATATATTTTTAGTTTTAACTATAATAATAATTAATTAATTTAAAAATAAAATATATTAGATAAAATTATTAATATAAAAGTATAATTACAAAAATAGAAGCAGGATGATAAACCCAAACATATTTTTGTTTTAGTTTTTTATATCTAATCTCAATTAAATATATTTTTGTTTTCAATTTTTATATTACAACTCTCAATCAAACTGGTTTTTATTTTTTAAAGAAAAAATATAAACAAAAAATAGAAAATTAAAATTAAAAAAGAAACTACAGAAAAAAAAAGAGAAATCAAACTGCCTCTAAAACTTTAAAATTACTTTGAGGCACGTTATTTAAGCAGTTGTCAATTCTAGATTATTTTGGTGGGGGTTCAAAGTTAGATAGTTACTGTTAATAGATGTGTGGCTAAATTGCGGTAGGGTAGGATTTTAGTTGGCGAACTTTAATGAGATAGACACTTGTGCACAACTTTTGGCTGTGTATTTCGAATTCGTTCATACGTCCTTTTCACATATTAAATTAAGATTCTCATGAAATAAATACGGAGGTCAGGAATTGATGCAAGAAAATTGCAGAATATGGTATAGATAGTAACATGTTAGTAGATATAAAGTTAGGGATTGTACGTTATATTCTAAGTTTTTTGACACTCAAAATATACAACATGTCTGTCCAAATTCATGGATTGAATCAAAACTTTGTGAATAAAATTGTCCGCTTCAGGAATAAATTAAGGTGATTTATATGTTAAATATTATCGTATTAAATAATAAAAATTAGTACTTGCACAACTCAAAAAGACAAATGAAGTGATTTACCTGCGTAAGAAGAGAACTGCCTGACTATGTTGACGATCTATAATGATTGTCATGTGGAGAAGGATAGTATGAAATTAAATTATGTTATAGAACTAGTGAAACGTATTGAGACTATATTTTCAGCAGTAGTTGTGGCTGCCGAACATGGGGAGTCCACCATGAAGTAAGGTTAGGGCTTAAGAAGATCACATTTGAAACAGATTTATTATATGTTTTCAGCTTAAACACAAACTCTATCAAATGATGAAGCGCTTTCTAATGAAGTAGTTGTCTCTTCAAGTTTGCACTTTGTAAACAACTCGCTTCCAAGTTTACGGAATTACGAACAAATTTAAGAAACCATTTCATCCACCAGTAAAATATCGCTCCATTTTTGGCAATATTATTAGTTTACATCCTGCAGTCAACACATTCTGATAACTATATAGTTAAAGACGATGATTATAAATAAAATATTCATTTTAATTAATTAATTAATAAGATATAATTTATGTGACAAATAATCATTACAATTAGAATTTATGTTATATTTGTATATTATT
>JANZXP010000005.1:35087422-35106117 GCA_027576715.1 Erythroxylum flavicans
TACTCAATCATTTATTCTTTTCTACACTCATCTACAACATTAATCAACATCCAAAACATCTAAAGCATATGGGATTTGGCCTTCGTGTTCTTGTTGACCTTTGAAGTTGAGATTGTGGAGTTGATTCTTCTGTTTCCGTAGGTCCATCTTCTTCGTTTGGTTGTTGATAAACACTAGTTTGCCAAAGATTCCGAGTCACTCTTTTTTCGACATCATCGTTATTTAGATGTCCTGATTCACCTGAGCTTAGTTGAACAGTATGATCCCCCATCTTTTGTTGTAGCTTGTCTCCAAATTTTCTCGAGTCTAGCAACACCTCCTTCTCTGAGGACCACCAAGAAGAAGCTTCATCGAATACCACATCTCCTGAAGTGTAGCATCGTCCACTTATTGGATCGCAACACTTCTACGTACCTCTTTCCTTGGCTATCGTATCCCACAAAGATACATCTAATAGCTTTCTTATCAAACTTGCTCTGTAAATGATTAGGAACAAACACATAACATACACAACGAAATACTCGAAGTAGCTAACTGTGGGTTTCATATTCCATAGTTTCTCAAAGGGTGAAACAAATTCTAATCTTGGTTGAGGAAGTCTGTAGATCATAAAGACTGCATTCCTCATTACTTCAGCCCAAAACCTTCCTGGTACGTTCTTTGCATGTAGCATACTTCTAGAAATTTTTGTAATATGCCGGTTCTTTCTTTCCACTACATCATTCTGTTGTGACGTGTTGGCACAAGTGTACTGATGACGTATTCTGCATACCCTTAGGTATTGAGAGAACTCGCTTGAGCTATATTCTACTCCATTGTCTGTGCACAAGCAACGAATCTTCTTTCCTAATTCTCCTTCAGCTGACTCTCTGAATTCTTTAAACTTTGATAATGTGTCAGATTTTTCTTTTATAAAGAAAACCCATGCCTACCTAGAGAAGTCATCAATGAATGTCACCATGTACCGCATACCGCCAATTGACTGTTGCTTAACCGGTCCGAACACATCAGAGTGAACTAACTCTAACGGTTTTTTTGCTTTAAACTTCGACTCCTCGTATGGTAATTGGTGTGTTTTACCATACTGGCATCCCACACAGACCGTGTCTGTTCTTACTTCTAGTTGAGGAAGCCCCTTAAGCATCGAATTCTTTACCATCACACTTAGCTTGGAATAGTTAATGTGACCTAACCGTATGTGCCATAGATCTGCTGTTTCATTTTTTCTTGTCCTATCTATATAAGCAGACTTTGTTGACATCACGTAGACTGACTCCAATCGTCGCCCCTCTAGTGTCGGTATTTCTGAGATTTTGAGGTCTGGATACACCTTCACTTCTTAGGGACCGAATAAGACATAGTGGCTTGATGATGTCAATTGAGCCACATATAGCAAGTTTTTCTTCATTCCTGGGACATGGTAAACATCTTGAAGTGGCACTTAGTTAGAATTATATCGAGACGTAACAATCGACTTACCGATGTGAGTTATCAGTAACCTTGAGTTATCGATTGTCATTACCACACGACCCCTCTTGTATTCAGACAGGTTTTGTAACTTCTTTTTATCACCCATCATATGATTTGAGCAGCCCAAATCTATGATTCAATCATTCTTGTAGTCAATCCGTTCTGGTGTGGTTACCGTGAGAGCTAATTCTTCTTCCTCTGTAGTGAATAATGGCTCAGCATCCCAACCATCTTCGTTTTTCTCCTTAGAACTAGAAGTAGCAATATTACTTTCCACAGGCTTTTTCTTGATCCAACAATCTTTCTCCATATGGCCCATCTTCCCGCAGTTGTAACACTCGCCATCGAACTTTCTACTATTACTGTGATTCTTAGAAGCTCCCCCTAGATGAGAGCCTCCCTTTCCTTAGTGACTTTTCACCTTGTTATAATCCTTTGTAGATCCACTACCAGTATATCGCTTGAAAGTACCTGGTGTAGAGTGCTTCCTCTTCTCCCTTCAGCGAGACGCCTCCCATTTGCTTGGCCATAGCTTCTTGACTTGCAAGCAAATTTTCTAACTCAACAAGTGATGGTTGTGTAGGCCATCCCTATATAGCGTTAACAAACCCTCGATATTTGGGTCTCAGACCATGGATAATTATTCTCTTTTTCCTGGTTTCTCTAATAGGAGCTGTCAGATTTAGCTCTGAAATTTCGTGGCATATCGACTTTACCTTATGAAAGTATTGAGCAATTGTCATGTTGCGTTGCGCCATCGATAGTAGCTCGTTCTTGGGAAGTTGCAATCTTGTGTCATTCTTCTTTGAAAAGAGTGTAACAAAAGTGTCCCGTGCTTCCTTTGGTGTTTTGGCATCCCGGATGTGCTCCAACATTTCTTCTTCAATTGTTCTCTTTAAAAGCAAACATCACCTTGCCTGCTTAATTTTCCACTTTCGCAAGATGCCATCGGCATCTTCTGCTGTTGGTTGTGTAACCTCACCACCACTGACAACCTCCCAAAGGTCCTAACCTTGTAAATAAGACTCCATACATGTTGCCCATGTGTTGTAATTTTTGTTGTTGAGCTTCTTAATTCCTCCAACTACTTGAAGGTCACCCATCGTGCCAGCAAGACTTTGACTATACGGAGCAAGCTTGACTAACAAAGTTGCAGAGTACCAAACTCGTCACGACTCAAGATAGCTCTACCAAGAACGATTCCTGACCGTCCTGCTCTGATACCAATTATTGGGAAAAATTTAGAATAAACAACTCTAAATTTTATATCTCAAAGAAATTCACTCAAAAATTTGAGACACAACAAAAGACTTTATTGAACTGAAAATATTACAAAGAAAACTCTCAACTTTCACAAACTCTCAAGACTACACCAAGACTACACACTATAAGACTTGTAGTCTTATTTTCTTCTTCACTTCTTGATGATTTACAAGCTTGAGGACTTGGGTATTTATAGCAAGCTATGTGAGATACACACTGCACATTTATTTAAACTAATTAATTCCCTACCAGACAAGGTGCTTTTCAGAAAACTTGCCACATAATATTATCTATTCCACAAATGTTGAGAAGTTTCTACGGGTTTTAACTAATTTCTTGAGATAGGATTTGGGCTTGGACATTATCCGATCACCTATGTTGAACTTTTGGGCTGACATTCATTCTTAACAGCTTCTCTTGATGTTTTCCTTTATGTATTAGGTTAACTCCGTATGTTAGGATAGGCATAGAAAATGGGACCTTTAATGCCTAAAAAATGTGAAAAGTTTTTGTTCTTCCTGAAGTATTGTAATTAGTAGGATCAACATGATTGTGTGCCAGAAAATTGCACGAAATCATGAGGTAAACAAGGAGTAAATTGCAAGTGTCAACTTGGCATTGTATAAAGCTACATATGCCGTGACTAGGTTGATGAGTTGCAATGCCACATCAGAATTGCACCAAGACATTCTAATATTCTATCGGATGATTCCACGATAATACTATACATTTATTCGTTTTTGAGAAGGGATGATATTTCAAGAGGTATGTTGCATGTATATAACATCTCAAATGCTATATATATATAGCTGAGCTGAATATCGAACCTAAGGGTTAATTATAATTTTTAAAATTAAATTAGTGTTTAAATATTAAACTTTTTTTTATAAAAGTAATTCTTTATTAATGATGTTGACGTGGTTAATTTCTCTGTTGGTGACACATATTTTATTAAAATTTAAAAATATCAAAATCTCTAAAACCAATTAGAAACTTTGAAAGATCCAAAATTTGTCGGGAATCATATTAAACTGAATATACTTCATCTCAAATGTTACTAAGGTCTCAGAAGTAAACTTTTAGCTCAACAAACTTTTTCTTCTACGTAATCTTCAACTATGTATCCTATATTCCTCTCTGGATATTCCTATGGCTCCAACAGCTTCAGTGGCAATTGAGAAGCACGACAGTTTTTCGATTGTACAAATCAATGCTTTAGATTCACCTTTGTTTCCTTAGAAACAAAAATCTATGTGTCCTAAGCAACCCTCATGATTTTTTCTCCTTAGAGCTTACATAGCTTTTACCTTCATTTTATGGTTGGCAATAATTTGCAAAGCCACGTTTATTACAATTAAGAAACGTGTTGCTCTATCTAAGATTAAGAACTACTATTAAGAAATATTCTTTTCTTTCTATTGGGGAAATTTATACTTCCCTTTGACTCATTCATATTGTTATGCATTATACTCCCATTAATCATGTGTTACACTAGAGGCTAAACTTCCTCTTTGAGTGATTTCTTATATACCCATCTTTGTGTCTTTTTGAACATCTTGCTTGCCTAAAATGAAACACCAATTAATGTGAAGAAGAGAAATAGGTTCTATATAGAGGAGGTTGCACCTGTTTCTCTTCTCTTTACTACATCTGTAAGAAACCCATCACCAGAACATGGAGTTCAATTCCATTTCTTGTTGGATTCTACTTCTAGTGTTAGTAAAAGAGTCGTCAAAAGCATAGATCATTCTCGCTTTTGGCAAATTTTGTAAAAATAGAAGTAACTAGATTTAGAATAGAAGATAATGTTTTGTGTCCAGCCATATTTTGAGATCTTGGATAATATGGCCGATAAGATCACAACAGATATACATTAGCTCTAAAAGATAAAGTTTAAGTAGAAGGATCATCTGAAGATAGTAGAGTTCTTCATGGGTAGAGATGTATCATTCCTAGTTAAATATAATCTCTTATCTTGTTAGTGGTGATGTAGATAAATCCTATAAGATAAAGTCCTATTTGGATGAGGATATCATTTTATTGGATAATGTGTTGTAATTTGATTATGATAAGATGTGATCTAGTTAGTTCAATTCAATTAGAATTTTGAATTGTAAAGCCAGAGGAGCCTATAAATAACTTATTTGAGCGTTTCTTTAGGTGAACGTATGATAGAGAGCATAGTCACAACATCCAAAAGTGAGGAAAAATAGAGAGAGGGCAAAGAGGGTTAGATTCTTATCCTTGTTTTATTGTTTTGGGATTTGTTTGAGTGTTTGTTGATTGTGATATCAACTTTGGTTTCAATTTTGAAACTTGATGAGATAACTTATTATTGTGAGGGGTGAGTGATTAATTTTTCTTGTAAATCCTTATTAAATTTAGTGGATTTATTCGTCGATTTGTCCCGTGATTTTTCCCTCTATATTGGAGGTTTTCTACGTTAAATCTTGATGTTTGTTTCATCGCTAGTTTCTTATTCTCATTTTTTTATTCTCATTTTTTTTGCTGCTGCAACTTAAAGGGTTATTTCTTTTCATTAATATTTGGTTGATCTTTTAAAGAGTTATGTTATTTATCTCCCAACAAGTGGTATCAGAGGTGTGATTAAGTTAATTTTATCAAATTACTCAATTTGGAGGCCCATGATGGAGGATCTTCTATATTGTAGGAATCTCTTTGATCCTATTGATGTGGACAGAGGTGTGAAGGATGATGATCCTTTAAAACCTGAAAAGATGTCGGACTAAGAATGAGAAAAGATGAAGCAAAAAATTCTGGGCACTATCAGACTATGGATTAATATCAACAAATTCAACCATATATCTCGAGAAAGGGATCCTTTTGAGCTATAGTAGAAGCTAGAAGGTCTCTATAAAAGGAAGACTGCACATAACAAGGCCTCTATGATTAAGAGGCTTGTGATTTTGAATTTGAAGGCTAGGAAATCAGTGTCAGAGCATTTAAGTGATTTTCAGGATATAAGTTTACAACAATGAAGATCATTCTTGATGATGAACTTTAAGCTTTATTCCTGTTGATTTTGTTATCGAATAGCTAGAAAACGTTAGTGGTGACGATTAACAACTCAGCTCCTGAAGGTATGCTCTCTTTTGCTGTAATCAAAGAGAGTATATTTAAATGCTTAAAAAAAGAGAGAGTATATTTAATGAAGAAATCAGAAGAAAGGAGATTGGAGCTGACAATATGCAGACTTTCGTGACAGAAAGTAGGGGAAGGAATAAGAGTAAGGGTCTCATTGGTCGTGGCAATTCTAAAAACAGTTCAAAGTTTAAAGGTGACAAAGACATAAAGATATGTCACTATTGCGAGAAGCCAGGGCACATTAAGAAGTTTTGCTATAAGTAGAAGAGGGATTAGGAAAAGGAAGCTCATTAAGATGATGATGATGATTAGAGTACAACTATGATTGCTTCAAGCATGAATAATGAGGTGTCACTAGTTTGTATAACTAGTGAATGCCTCCATTCTAGCAATGTTAGTTTGGAATGGCTGATTGACACAAAAATCTTATCATTGTGTTCTAAAGAAAGAGTACTTCTCTAACTATAAGAGCATATATTTTGGGAGCGTCAAGTTGGGGAACCAAAACTTCGTTAAGATAATCGATATAGGTGATAAATGAGTTCAGACCAACATTGGATGCTTACGGACCTTGAGAGATGTACGACATATCTCCAATCTACGGTTAAACATATTATTAGCGAATGTGTTAGATTAAGAAGGATTTAAGCACACTTTTGGGGATAGGAAGTGGAAACTGTCCAAAGGCCTAATGATGGTAGCCTAAAAAGAGTTTTGTTGTCCATTGTATAGGACACATTTAAAAGTATGTGGTAATGGAGAACTAAACATAGCTGAAGAGGAATCTTCACCAAATATGTGACATCAATGATTGAGATATATGAGTGAGAAGGGATTAAAGTTGTTGGCTAGAAAATCCCTTATCCTAGTTAAGAACTCGCAACCAATTAATCTTTACGATCATTCTTTAGCTAGAAAATAGTATATAGTCTCTTTTAAGAGAAGCTCTGTAAAGAAGAGGAGTTATGGGAGTTCGTGTATTCAGATGTCTATGGTTCTATAGAGGATAATGAGAAGGGGGAGCAATGGGATACAACAATTGAGAAAACTCAACTTTAAAGGTCGACAAAGGAGAAGAGGCCTTCTTGAAAGTATCTAAGTTCTGAGTACTTGTTACTTACTACTGAGGGGGAGCCTCAAGGTGTGTAAGAGCATTTTGTGAAAACATCAGATATCATTAGTTGAGGTCCGTGATAGAAGAGTAACAATTAATGTTGAAGAAGGTTCACACTGATTTGAATGGTGTTGATATGTTGATTAAAGTGGTTCCCAGAAAGAAGCATGAGCTTTGTTGTAAGCTTGCCTGGATGAATCTCCAGTAGATGATTGTTCAGCTAGTTTTAATCTTATAAAGCCGTCAATATTTCACAAATGCATGGGTCGTAAGTGTAGTATGTAAGATGTCGATTCCACAAGGAATTAATGAACTAATCGAATCTTAATTTGTCTAAGGCCTAAAAGTTTAATTAAAATGAAAATCAAAAAATAAAAAAGAACAGGAAATTAAGCAATTGAGTATGGGTTGATTGAAAATGAAATTGTAAAATTAACACAAAGTAATCAAAATTGAGCACAATCAATTAACAATTGGAAATTCACACAAGGAAGGTTAACCAATTATGAGAAAAGGGGATTTATCTTATCATCTAATATTAGCTTAATCACTTTTGAGTTAATCTAGTATTTGTCCTAGAAGTTCAAAGGATGATTACTCTCTCTTGAGTTATAATCATTTAACCCTAAATGATAAATCCTAATTGAATTGAATTATGGAATCTGTTAATTAACAAATAGCCCACACATCCAATTAGATATTAAACTCTCTAACAAACAATTGGGTCCTTTCATGAGATCTCTCTTTGTATAAATTACCGATTTGATTGTTTGCACGATCTATTAGATTGTTTAACTCTCATTACCCAAACTAATCATTTTGTTATTGTTTCACTCTCTTGATTTATTACCAAAGCATACAAATACAATAAGTAATCACAATACCCATCTCATTAACATTAAAAGCAATCAAATTAATATTGATTCAAAAAAAATCTCTAAAAGAGTTTAGAACATCCTTAAACCTAAATTCATTATCATCACATACATCTTATACATCAAAATGAAAGAAATAACATGATGGAAGAGAAATATAACTTGGAGTGGACTGGAATGACAGCAAAAACAACAGTTCCCTCTTCCTCTCTCCTCTTATTTGCTTGTAACACCCCCTATAAGAAATCTACAATCATCCATATAAATAACAACCAAATTCCTATACATGCATTGAAGGTATATAATTCTATTCAATACTATAAATATACACATTACAAAATTTCATATCATTTAACATTATCATTGAAAATTAATATTACATCTTTACATTAACATGATAATCCAAAAAGAAAACATACAATTTCCTTTATTACATATACAACCATTCTTTAATCGAAAGACACATCCAAAGGTACTTTTACTCATAGCTGTTAGCCTTGGTCCCTACAGATGTTCCCTGTACCTTACTCCTATGTCTTGGACTACACAGATTGACACCTATGCTAAGCTTGAAAGCTTAGTGGAGAAAACACTTAGTTTAGATGACCAGTCATAGCAATCATCCGCTAATCACACATGTTTATAAATATCATAACTCACTTACCATAAATTCACATTCATAAACCAAACCTTGATATTCAATGCTTATGTAAATAATGATGGCAAACTTAAGCAAAGTAAATAACGTAAACATGGTTCAATATGTTATTCATATACTATAAATTCACTTTGATAAGCCAAACATTGATATTCATCACTCAATGATACAAATTATTGCACATCATCACAATTTATTATTATGATCAATACAAATGCTCATCAATACCAATGATTCATGTTGTCATGCTATGTTTCTTATTTATGAATGTTAAATTTCTTTAATGTCTTAAGCCTACATATTTTTTGTGGGTGTGGATAACGGGTGTTGTGGATATCCAAAGATATCAAACTGTGGATAACTGAAGGTATCGAACTGTGAACACTGGTGGTGTCAAACTGTAGCAACTGCGTTGTATCCCTAAACGTATGCCTGTCTATCCACCACCAAGACAATAAAGTAGGCACTATAACATTTCCTAAAATCATTTGTCAATCTCACCAATCATGTATTGACAAGTCATAATGATATACATTTGAAGTTATAAAATCTATATCTGTATACATACATGCAAGTCATGGCTTACCACCATTAGAAGGGTATCAAACTCACACTTGTATAATCATACTATACACATATGAGTAATGAATATGTATACAAATCATTTATGTACATGTAAATTTTCTTTGGAATGCATTATACTTAATCTTATATTCCAATGTTTAGTCTCCCAATTCACATATGGTAAGTCCTATTTTATTTATTTCTAGGTTTTTGAAAATTTTCATACACATTCATAAAGGTTTGGATAAGATGCAGTAAAAATCTGAAACAAAACTAATGTCACGGTCATGACAGACACTTTTTCTATTCTTTCTAAGTCTTCTAGATATTTGTCCCTCTATGTCTCTCGTTTTTATAGCACTAACAATCAAGTCATTTAGACTCCTAACTCACGAGATATAGACCAAATATTACAAGCTGCTCCAAAATAGGGGCAACATTAGTTCACCATTTTCGATCTCAATTTCCAAGTCATAAATCCAGAACTAAGTTAGAATCCCTTCTAAAGATGTTTAGCTCTATGTCTTGGGTTTCATATAGAACTGAATCACATAATTTAGAGTTCTTTAAGTTGAGTTATGACTTAAAAAAGTGACTAACTCAACAAACCCTAGACAAAATTCCACTACACAATACTCTCTTGTCATATACAACCAAGTTCATGTAAAGTAACACCAAAATAACACCAACGATCATCCCATCAACCATTCCATATCCAAATAAATCTTCATAACCATTCAAATATACACATAAAGAGGAATTAAACTAAGTGTAGTCTTGAACCTTAAATTGGCTAAGTATTTCTTCTAATGCCTTTCCTTTCCTTCCTCTTTGGTTTTGCTTCAATCACCAAGTGAAAAATGATGGGATAAAGAAGCTGAAAATTACAGGAGAAAAATCTGAAGTTAAGCCATCAAAGTGCCATCCATCTTCACTCTCCATATGCCTTTTCATGAATTTTCTAGTCTTAGAGACATGTTTCAATCCATTGGACCATATGTACAATCCCGTTGGACCATATGTTACAATCCCATTGGGCTAAGTGTTACAATTCTATTAGACCATGTGTTGTAAAGCTATTGGAACATGTGTTACAATTCTATTAGACCATGTGTTACAATTCTATTAGACCATGTGTTACAATTTTATTGGACACACATGCTTTAATCTTATTGGTACATAAGTTGATTATAGGAAAATTATAAATTAGTCCTTCTTCTTTCTTTAATTCCCACATTGGCCTATGATCTTATCAATTAATTTCATTCCCCTATGTCTTCATTTTGTAATGGCATAAATTTCATCCAATTTGGTTAATTATATTGGGAGTTATACCCCAAAAAGTATAGGTTGTTAAAAAACAAGGACAACATCCATAACTTAACTTTAAACCAGAATTCAATACTCTTAGAAGCAGAATCAAATTTTGTTTCCATCATCAAAGTTTTATACTATGTCTCTATTTTAATATGCAATTAGAATTATCCAATTTGAAGGTCTACAGGCCAACATATGGCCAAATTACAAAAATCTATTTAGTGGAACCTAACCATTCAGTGAGGTACACATCCCAAATTAACTAACTTCGGTCTTATCATGCAAGAGCAACACAAAAATACATCCAATTTAACCAAAAACACCCTATTTGCTTATGGAATATTTTTTTAATCAATTCCCCTCACATCACATTCATAAATACAAGCAAACATATAAAAAATTTCTATACATATTTCACGTGTAAGTATGTATGTCTATACTGAAGCAAACAAACTATCCATTTACCCATGTCTTTTACATTAAGTACCATTATATCTCTTACTATACTTAGATGTACTTAATTTTTTATGTTCACTTCTTAATACACCCTAAACATGCTATGATACTTCCAAGATATATGTTAGGGCATTACATTCTTCTTCTCCCTTCTTTCTTAGCTTCTTTTTGCCAATGTAGCAAGGTGGAGGCTCCCCTCTTAAGGCTTCCTTCTTTTATTTTTATATCCTTTAATTTCCATTTAGGGTAAACACTAAGTTTTACCCAAGCCTAAATGTCTAAAATAACCCTTAAAAAGTTGAGTTCGGAAGCAAATCCTGCGTCAGTTATTGTTTTAAATGCCTCGATCGTGGCACTTAAAATTTGTCTTTTGACACAATTATGGCCAGTGAGTCCTGATTATGGCATAATCCTATTTGGCTTCTGTCATGATCATGGCTAATGAGTCACGATCGTGGCTTGTGTTGGTTGCTTCTGCCACGATCGTGACCTTGGCTCCTCCTCCGCGCTTTCTCCAAATCTTCTCCAATATTCTTTACCTGGTCTCCAACACAAACAAACTCATCAAAACACCTCAAACATGCAAAATTAAAGCCCAATAACATGCTCTAAACCACATAACACTCCAAAAACACAAACACATAACCATATTAAAATAATTCTAAACCTAAACAAGCACAAATAATTTAATTAACAACTAAAAACACACTAAATTACCCATTAAAACATAATGCAACATATAACTATCAATGATGGAGAATAACATGTCTTCCCCATATTTGGGCTAGAGGAGGAGACTGCTGTATGTCCAACCCTATTTTGAGATCTTGGATGATATGGTGGATAAGATCACAATAGATATATATTAGCTCTAAAAGATAAAGACTATGTGGAAGAATCATCTGAAGATAGTAGAGTTCTTTATGGGTTGGATGTATCATTCCTAGTTACATGTAATCTTTTATCTTGTTAGTGGTGATGTAGATAAATCTATCAAATAAAGTCTTATTTGGATGAGGATATCATCCTATAGGATAATATGATGTAATCTGATTAGGATAAGATATGATTTGATTGGTTCAATTTAATTAGGATTTTGAATTGTAAAGTTAGAGGAGCCTATAAATAGCTTATTTGAGAATTGCTCTAAGTGAACATGAGATAGATAGTGTAGCCACAATGTCTAAAAGTGAGAAAAATATAGAGAGGGCAAAGAGGGTTAGATTCTTATCCTTGTTTGATCATTTTTGGGATTGGTTGAGGTTGTTGACTGTGATATGAACTTTGGTTTCATTCCTGAAACTTTGTCAAATTTCTTGTTATTGTGGGAGGGGGGGGTGAGAGATCAACTTTTCTTCTAAATCCTTATTGAGTTTAGCGGATTTATTTATCAGTTTGCCTAATGATTTTTCCCTTTACATTGTAAGGTTTTCCACGTTAAATTTTGATGTTTGTTTGATCGTTAGTTTCTCATTCTCATATTTTTTTATTACTGCAACTGAAAGAGTTATTTCTTGTTGTTAATATTTGGTTTTTCTTTTAGAGAGTTTTGTTATTTATCTCCCAGCAGACAAAGCTTGTGCTTTTGAGGCACACCAATAAACCAGTTTATTGATGAAGGAGACGCTATGGTAGAAAAAGATTTTAAGTATTAGGTTTTAGAAATTTTAAATTTTAAATTTTATTTGACATGATATAAATAAAATACTTGCCAATTATTTATTTAATCTATTTATTTATGTAATCTATCATGTCATGAATTTATTAACATGATTTATTATGTCAGTTGGGTAAGAGCTTAACGAATTTTTTTATAAAAATTAAAAGTTATAATATTACTTTAAAAATTCATATTAATATTGTAAAAAATAATTTTTTATAATTTATGTTGACTAAAATCCTATGACTTTCTTCGACTTCATCATTGATAACCTAAATGTCTATGATTTTCTTCGGCTTCACTTTTATGCTTTGGCCCACCTAAACCTTTTATTGCAAAACATGAAGGTAAAGGTATAAGTAAAATTTGGTTCTCCATGTTGGTAAGCCTTCATCGTTAACTTTGGTGCAAGTCCCCAAAAATGGAACAAGTTCAATAGAAAAATTAAATGGTTTCTATCTAGTGTATTGTACTCTTCTCACTGCCCAAATGGCCTTGTACTAATTATATGACGTTACACAACGTTAATTACTCATAAAGGTTATAATATTTATTCACTGAATTATAATATGAATACATATGGCATCTATGTATAGGAAATAAGGAGACTTATGAGATCAATCACAAGGATCTTAGACAAAGGTAAGCATGCTACTTTTAATAAAGTAGACAACGCACCGCCCTAGAAAAGCTATTGTAATGGCTACCTGAAAAATCATTTCCAAATAACAAGCAAACACAATAATGGAAGTAATCTCTTGTAGTATTATTTACTATGAGTCTCAAAGGAGCATAGATATCTTATGTAGTTATAGGGGATTAGTCATATTAAAGAACAAACATCATAAGGGAAAAGAAAAGGATAGACGGAACACTAAGAAGAAATAGAGGAAAGGAATAGAGAGAATCACAATAGAAAATAATAGGTCATAGCATATTCCACCCCTATTTCTTTTTCCTTGTCCTGCATATAATATTCTTCATTCATAAAAACGCATTGGCACTCTAATGGCCCAAGAGCTATGCCTAACAAACTTTTGTACTTGACCCATATTTTCAGGATCATTTTTTACGTATACTTCCTGTGTCCTACCTATATTTTCCTTCAACATGACATTACCCTCCCTATTAAAAGGGACCTTATTTATAAGGTCAACATTAGTGACAATCAACAGTAGAGGAGGAACAAATTGACTATAAGGATCACCATAAAATCATTTCAGTAGGGAAATATGAAAGATTGGGTGTATCTTTACAGTTAAAGGAAACCCGAAATGGTAAACAGTTGTAACAATACAAGCCAGAACCTTAAAAGGCCCCAAACAATGCATGCCTAACTTCTGGTTACGTTGTAAATTAATGGAGTGTTAACAATAAGGCTATAGTTTCACAAAGACATAATCACCCATATTGAAGGTAACTTTAGTAAGCTTCAACTGAGTAGGGAAGGAGATGATCACGGTGTAACATTTGTTGTTGAACATCGAAAGGAGTGTCATTGTGTATAGAATTTGGTACAATAGATGGAGGGTTGTGGCCATAGAGAATTTTAAATGGAGTCATACCTATAAAAGCATGAAAAGATATATTATACTAGAACTCAACCCATGGTAGAAATAATACCCATAATTGCCGATGTTCTAATATAAAGTAGTGAAGATACATTTTAATGCAATTGTTAACAACATCCGATTGGCTATCATTTTGTGGTGATAGGATGAACTTATCTTTAAAGAGGTACTTTGAAGCTCAAACAAATGCTACCAAAATGTACCGGTGAAAATTTTATTACGATTAGAAACTATTAGGGAGGGAATACCATGTAACTTCACTATAATTTGAATAAAAACTTCAGCAACTTACTTTGTAGTGAAAGAAGAACGCAAAGGTGCAAAATGAACAAAATTAGATAAACAATCAATCACCACAAAAATAAGAGTATAACCTTCTGAAGGTGGAAGACTAGTAATAAATCCATCGCGGTGTCTTTCCACACCTGGGAAGGGATTGACAGGGGATTGAGTAAGCTAACTAGTGAAGTTTGAATGCATTTAGCTCTTTGATAGACTTGAATGCTAATAAAAGCATGAATATCAGCTTATATACTAAGCTAAGAGAAATAGGTGGAGCTGCGAGCAAAAGTACGAACAAGACTAGTATGGCCACTGATGGAACAAAAGTGATACTCTTGCAAAATCCATTAAATAAGAGAATTATTATCCACAGGAATCACCAAGTGATTGTTTTTAAAGTGAAAACCTTTATAGAGGGAGTAATCAGAATAAGTCGCCAGAATTTCTAAAAATTGAGAACTGAGCTTCTATAAGGAAAGAGAAGAAACAATCGTAGCATTTATGTCATTTGAAAGAGATGATTAAGAAATAGTGAAAGCCATATGGAAAGCTATAGATAATCCTTAGGAAGGGTGATAGGACCCAATTTATATTCAATAGAATAAGAAGGACCATATAATTTAGGTAACTAAGCTATCTGTTCGAGAGTTTGGATCACTTGGTTCTGGATTTCTTTAAGGCTTCATTGATCAATTCTAATAATAAGGCGATGGCTTAATAAGTAATAAAAAAATTTAAAGATTACTTCCTTAATAGCATAAAGCTCCTTAATATAGGCAGATTCTGTGTGCATATCAGAAGATAGTTTTTTAGAAAAATAGGTATAGGATGCCCTTGTTGAGAAAAAATATCACCTATGCTGAGGCCAGTAACATAAGTTTCTAAAACAAAAGGCTTGGAAAAATATGGAAGAGCTAAGATAGGGGCAGTTAATAAAGTAGTTTTCAAAGATTTAAAAGCTTCTTATGTTAAAGAAGACCACTGAAATGTATCCTTTTACAACATATCTATTAAAGGGGTAACAATCGAAGCATAGTGTTTAATAAAGCGACGATAGTACCTAGATAACTCAAGAAAAGCTCGTAACTGAGTGATAATGGTAAGGATTGGCCAATCACTTACAACCTGCACTTTAGAATTGTCCATTCCAACATCATAGGCTAAAATAATATGGCCTATGCGTTCAACCTTATTTTGGTTAATAGTACACTTTAAAAATTAAACAAATAACTAATGTTGTTGTAAACATTGAAGAACTAATATGAAATGATCTAAATGAGTACACCATGCAAGGCTATAAACTAAAATGTCATAAAAAAACACTAAAACAAAATTTTGATGATAAGGCTGAAAGCTATCATTCATTAATACTTGAAAGGTAGTATGGGCATTTGTGAGCCCAAATGGCTTGACAAGTCATTCATAATGGCTATTATGAGTGTGAAATGCAGTCTTAGGGCAATTATTAAGACAAACCAAAATTTGTGATAACTGGACCTTAAATCTAACTTAGAAAAGAAAACAGAGCCTTTCAATTCATCCAATAATTTATCTATAGTGGGAATAGGGAAAGAATCCTTGACCAACACAACATTAAAGGCATGATAATTAGTACCAAATTGTTATAAGACATCCTTCTTTTTGACAAGTAAAATCGAGGCAGAAAATGGGGAAACGCTGGGCTAAATAATTCCTTTATGAAGCATGACATCAACCATACATTTAATTTCATCCTTCTAAGCAAAAGGATATCTGTAGGGTTCAACTTTAACAATAGTAACACCCTTCTGTAATGAAATAGGATGATCGTGGGATTTAAAAGGAGGAAGTCCTTTAGGAAGTTGAAACATAAAGGAGAATTGTTGCAAAAGAGCAACTAAGTCTGAGGGCCAATCATTAGGAAGGTGAACAGAATCATTGACGTATACTTCTAAGGAAAAAAATGTTAAAAGATAAACAACATCAATATGGTCAATCTCACAAAAATGTTGAAAGTGATTAAAATAAGAAATCTAAGGAGCATAAGCTTTATAGCCTTTCAATGTAATAAATTCTTTCCCATTAAAACATTTAATTCGTGCAGCACTATAATCAACAATATCTTCGCCTAATGTGTCCAATCAAGAAGCACCTATAACCACTTCAGATCCTAAAATGGCTAAGACATATAAAGGGATAGAAATTAGATAACTTGAAATAACAAGTGGTATGTTAGGAATGAAACCCTCAGCCTGTAGAAAATAACCATCACCTACCATAACTTAAACATGCAGAGCTGGTTGCATAAGTAATAAAGAAGATGAGTGAGCAGTGGTTGAATAGAGCTATAAGAACTACCACCATCTAAAAGATCGTGAAATGGCTTGCCTGAAATAAATCCTTGAAAATGATAGTAGTAAGACTAGGAGACCCAGTGTAAGCATGTAATGAAAGATGTTGATAAACTATGGGTTGATCACCTTCAATAATGGAAATTTGGGGAGATGAATCTATTAATGGTGGTGTTTCTAATGGATTAACTTCAGTCTAAAAAAACATTAGGTGCTTATTTGGGCACTTTTGGGTGGCATAATATTTTTCATCACATGTAAAACACAATCCATTCTCACAAAGGAGAAGTTGTTCGACTGAAGATATTTAGTGCACTTGAGTGGAAGATTTCGAAGAAGGAGTAGGGAATAGTGGTGGTGTCGATGACTACAAGGCCAGGAGGTAGTGTGTGGAAGAAGGCGCGGTAACGCTAGAGTAGGGTTCTTACAAAAAAAATAATGATAAGATCGCCTTAATATCTGGAATAGAAAGGCCAATGGTAACCTTTTCATCAAATAAATGGGCTAATGTAGCAACTTTGGATAATATGGAAGGAGCTTGAGTGAGAATGTCCCGACAAATATGATCTTTCAACCTATTCACAAAGCAATTTAGTAGAGCTGGTTCTGATACCCATTACTTTCATTAGACAAAACCATGAATTAGGTGTAGCAGTTAACGGTAGAGCCTACTTGAGATAACTTGAATAATTGTGCCCTAGGATTGTCAAATGGTAAAGGCCCAAATTGATCTTCAATTGCACAAGCCAACATATACCATATTGGAGTTGATTGTTCTTCTTCAACATCTAAACCCATAGGACAACAGTACCCTCAAAATGGACAGAGACGATGGTGATGCGTTCAGCATCCAAAGTGTGAAAATATTTAAAGTATTGCTCAGCACGAGTAACCAATTAAGAGGTTTAGTATCATCAAATTTTAGGAAATCTAATTTGACCTGCCACATTTGAATCAGAGGTAAAATGGTCGGAGACAAAGCAACTATGTTAGATAAGTTTGGCGCTCTAATTGGTGATGAAGAAATAAAAGGTAACTTATCCAAGGATCTGGTTATGGTATCTAAAGAAAGTTGTATTAAAGATAAATGCTATTCAACCTATTCTAAATGATTTTGAAGAACCACGCCACACTAGTCTTGGGTTTCTAATGCTTTAAAAGCATGCCTCATATCAGCTTGCAAGTCCTTGAGATGAGTGTTTTCTGCTATTAAAGAGCAATGAAAGCACCAAATGTAATCGTTTCCTAAAAAATCAGTTCCAAAAAACAAACAAACACAATAATGAAATTAATCTTAGGCAGTATTATTTACCAGTATCAAATGAGCATGGATATGTCATACAAATATGGTTATAGGGGATTAGTCACATTACAGAAGAGACATCAAAAGGGGAAAAAAAGGATAGAAGGAACCCTTAGAAGAAATAAGGAAAGGAATAGAAAGAATCACAGTAGAGAAGAAAAGGTCACAACATATTCCACACCCTATTTCTCTTTCCTTATTCTACATATAATATCCTTCAGTCATGAAAATGCATTACACTCTAAGGGCCCAAATGTTGTGCCTAAAAAATTCTATACTATATTCGTATTTTCATGATCATTTGCCACGTGTCCCTCCTGCATCCCACCTATATTTTCCTTTAACATGAAAGCTATGCTCTGCAGGAGGCACAACCAACTCTTAAATGCCACAATATTAACCTTTAAAATGTTCAAGGTAACATCAAACTTGTACCAATAATTTATGGTGACTCACTTTGGCCACAAAAAAGATGTCAGAAAAGGAATTGTATAAGAAGTAGTTTATATTTTTATTGTTTATACCTTAGATTTAATTGATTGATTGTAGTCTACTAACATAATTATTTAAATAAATTCTGTAACACCCATATACCCCCTGGAAGGATATATGAATGCCACGCAAAATAGCACAAACAAATCAAAGCATACAAAACTTCCAGTAAACAATTCAGACAAACATACATTAAATTACATAGTACGTAACACAAACTCACTGAAAAATCTAA
>JANZXP010000005.1:35106217-35125141 GCA_027576715.1 Erythroxylum flavicans
ATAATATATAAATAATAAGTCAGAATGTCAGTACAAAAGTCACATATGACCATTGGCCTAGGGCACACTACTAGCAGTAGCTCATGTCCTTACAAGCCTTGAATTGTTCCTCAAATGCTTTCTTTATCTCTTGAATCTCAATTGCCATAACTTCAAAATGTTCTAAGAAAGAAACCATTCCTTTATCTGTTGGGGCTAAATGAACAATAATCACCTATAATCGAGAAACTCTATCCATTAAATTGCTTTCACTGGCCTTTGATTACCAAATAAGGATCTGATATCCATTTTTATTAGGACTTTTTTAGGCACAATAGAATTAGAATAATTTTTTCAAAGTTTTCATGTGGTAATCAGGTTAAATCACAAAGCTTAATTCAGCCTTCCCTTTATGATCATTGACCAACAATTCTATTAGTTTCCGAATGCCTCGCATCACTCATATTTAAGTGTTTCACTCTACTGTTGCAAAATAAGTGTTTTGCATAAATAATTAAAATGGATAAACAAGAGAGTTACAAAAAAGCCAACCTTTTATTACATTGAATTACCAAAATACAATACACAGGTACTTAAGTTTCTTCCAACATAAAGAACTCTACAAGAATACCACTCAAAAGAACTCCTTACTCGAAGCTCTCACAATGAACTTTTTCCTAGAGCTCTCAACTTTCTTATAGCTGATTGAATGCATAATGCTTCACATAAATGAACTACAAAAGATGCCGTTTTATAGGTTTATAAGAACTTAAAGACCATGTAAGTCAAAACTATCCACTTTCTCTACCGACTCCACCAAAGTAGTGGGGGTTCTTCCACTAACTCCATTAAACTAATGTGATATATCCATTTTAGGCTACTAACTTTATTTTGCACATAGGATAAGTGTTTGGAAAATGCTTATCCATTGCCTTGTCATCTGAATCAGTTTTCCATTACTTGAAAAAGTGCTCTCACTTTGTAAGGTAGTGGTTCCACTTTCTTAGGCCATGTTCTTGCCATGTGTCACCACATCATTGTGTCTTAAAGACAAATGCCTTGATAAACCTTCCATTTAGCTAACCTAAGCTATCTTTGTGTATGGTCACCTAAGCATGTCTATGGTGTAGTCACATTACTCCATGACCTAAGTTAGCCAAAGTTCGAGTTATTGTATAATAAACCTCACATGTTTACATTCTTTTTTAGCTTCTCATCAAAGTTAAGTGCCTTCTCACACCCTTGAACTTAGCAACATTTAGTTGTGTTATCATCTTTTGGCCTCACACTTGAAGCTTGTAACTCGTCGAAGATTTTTATCAATGTGTACCGATACACATCAATGCTTGCCTACTTTCCAGCTTTCATTGATAATGCCCATTTCTTGTGTCTGTTGGGAAACCTTTGCTTGTTCCATCACCTGAGTGCCAAGCATTAGCCAAAGCTTGCCAATACTTGCTCAATTCTACAATTTAGACTTAGGTGTTTAACACATGCCACCTTGATAAAACATACTTTAATATAGAAATAACACAAATGTCAAAGGTATGTCCTTTCATATACAATGAAAATATTAACTTCAATGAAGTAACTCCTGGTTGTGAGATTATTTTGTTGGAATTTGAACAAAAAATGAATTTATAATATTAATATTAAAATAATGCTTAATATTTTAATTTAATGCCATATCATCTAAATAAAATTTTCATAATTACTTACAATGAGATCAAAAGTTTATCTTTTAATGATGGTGAAACTTGATTAGAAACTATATTAGTTCAATGAATTATTGTGAATAATAATAAAAATAATAAAGACAAGCTATGATTTTATAAATCCAATTCACTCAATCTCTACACACACGTAATTAAGAAAATATAGATCTTATCCCCAAGGATTATCTTTTTTTTTTTGCTTATTTGCCTTCCTAAGCATATTATGATACCCATTAATAAGCTCCAACATCAAATCCTTACAAAAGAATTGGCGATTCCCATATTATGATACCCATTAATAAGCTCTAATATAAGATCCTCAGAAAATAATTGGTGATTCTCCCAATTTTATATCACCATTGAATGATATCTTATCCTGCCTCTAAGGATGATTTCTATTAAAAAATCTCTAATGATTGAGATAATAAGTCTTTTTATTATGCTTTATAATTATAATTAAGGCATGCTAACTTTTCCTTTGCAGTCAATTGCTATTCAAAATAGGATAAATCACTCCTAGTTCAATAATTTGAAGGGCTTCCTTTTTTATTACGTTCATCATTAGTGGGTTTAGTCTCTTTTATGGTTGATGGTTAGGTATGCTTCCTTCTTGTCATAGAATGTAATGAAAATTTGTAGATAGGTTGATTCCTTTAATTTCTAGAATTACATATTCAGTAGCAATCTAGTTGTCCTTGAGGAGTTACACAAGTTTCTCCTTTTATGTTGCACTTAGCTTATTGGACATGATCAGTGGTAGTGTCTCTTTTTTACGTAAGAATATATATTTTAAGTGACTAAGGAGAGGCTTTAGATCTAGAATAATTGCGTAGAAAACAAAGGACAATGTTCTCTTATTAGAAATTGGTAATGAAATATAGGAAACCTTAGAGGACAATTATAACTTCAAAGATCATTTGGTGTTGTAACAATTTCCTACAAATCATTACTCAAAGTTCCTCAAAATATTTAAAGATTACAACTTCCAATTCATAATCCCCTTTAAGTTAAAATATGTCACGTACTAAAATGTCAATCATATCAATTGAATAAACAACATTTCCTTTATCAAAAAAGTTTTTGAAAATAGAAATTGAATTAATAAAGATGAATAAAGGTACAATAGGTTTGATCACAACCAATAATTACAAACCAGAATGTTCAAAAAATCACAAGGTATGTAAACACTTGACAAGCCAACAAAGACTATCTAATTTTCCAGGTCATTTGGCTTTGAGTGCTGAAGTTGAAATCATGTTTGAAGGCTATGATGTGATATCTAATCAAGTTACACAAAGTTTGAAAAGTTGTCACCTTGGTGGTGGTGGAGTCTCTAAAGATTATGTTTTTTCTTTCCTTCCATATGGCTGTAATTAGATAGATGGAAGTCATTTTGAAAATCTTTAAATCTCCTTCATATGTCTAATGCAATTTACCACACCAATTGATGATTTTAGGCCATAAGTGAGGAGGAGAATCTATGTGGCAGAGCTGAATTATGTGCTTCCAATCATATTGGTTGAATTGACATTGAAAATATATATGTTTTATACTTTTAACGAAGGATTTGCATAAAGTGCACCAATGGGGAAAACTTGAGTAATGATCTGTCCTATGAAATGTTGATAATCTATTTTCGATTGCCAACTAAGAGATAATAGAATTGCAGGGGGAATTTTGTTTAAACCAAAGAAGTTTATGCTAAAAAATAAGAAGGTTAGTGCTCCTGAACAGGTTCCAGCATGATAACTTAGAGCATGTGCCTAAAGGAGTGAATAACCATTTCATCTCTTCTAGTTTAGTATTATCAAGTACAACAAAAGAGATCAATAAAAGAGATAAAAGTTATCACTGCTGGGGTAGTAAGGGACAAATATCCATTCAATAAAACCAAAGCTTCTGCCACTTTGATGTTTGAGTACATAATGTCTGGAAAGGAATTGGGATCCAAAATAGAGGCAAGAGGGCTAAATGGTGTCCAAAGATCATTTTAAAAGTAGGTCGTTTTACTATCTTAGACAATATGCTTACAATAGCTCTTAGATGTTTCTCTGAGTTTGAGTAGATTGTTTAAAAGAGCAGAAGAGTTGTAAGGTGTTTTGACATTCCACAAAATCTTATCTTTAATATAGTAGTTGTGAATCCATTTTACCCATAGAGAGCTTTTATTAGTAAATAATCTCCAAAATCTTTTGGTGAGTAGTATTAAGCTTAGGCATTTGATTAAAAGAATGCTTAGTCTACCAAAGCTCTTTGGTAAGCACACTTCTAACTATTTAATTTGTAATTGCCACTGCCATTAACTTTCCATACAAAGCTTTTGAGTAGTTTCTCCAACTCTTTAATAGCTAAGTTGGGAAAGATGATATGCGAGGCTTAATGACAAGAGAATGAAATAAGTATATAATTAATTAATTATCATCTGCTTGAAAAGGAAAAAGCTTTGGAGCTCTAGCTTTCAATTATGATTTTAACTTTACAAATAAGGGGCTTGAAATTTGTAAAAGTGGGCTTGATAGAGAAGATAGGGACTTCAAGATACGTGATGAGAAGTTGAGCTACTCTAAAGCCTACAATAGCTAAGAACCTTAGAGCTAAGTAAGAAGCACTTGTAAATATAAATATGATTAATTTGTCTTTAGAGTTTATGCACAGACTTGAGAGAGATTTAAAAATTTTGCATACCTTGGAGATAAGTGTGACATGTTTGGTATCAGCTGTGGTAAAGATGAAGACATCATTAATAAAACTTAGACTGATTAGTTTATGTTTCTTACATTTGGCATAAAACTTAAAGCAAGAGTTTCTTGAGGTAGTTTTTTTTAGCAATCTAGTTAACATTTATGATATTAGAGCAAACATGTAAGGGAAAATGACATCCTTTTACCTGGTTCCTTTGGTTGCTTGGATGGGAGGAGAAGCTTGTCCATTTACTAATATTTTGTAAGAGACTTTTGATATACTTTGATGTATCTAATCTATGAAGATGCTAGGGAATCCAAAGGCTCTCAAAATGTTTAAGATCAAATTCCAATCCATTGAATCATAAGCCTTGTTAAAATCTAATTTGATTGCATAAGTCTTGCTAATATTCCTTCTATTATACTTTTTGAATAGCTGTTATGCAATTACAATATTGTCATCTATGTGTCTTTTTTGGATATAAGAACATTGAGAGAAATTCACTAGACCTGAGAGAATATTTTTATTTCTTTTAACAATTACCTAAGAAATGATTTTGTAAATGGAGGAACAATAGGAGATAGGTTGGAAATCTTTAAGGGACTTATGATCTTTACACTTGGGGATCAAAGTGATGAAGGTTTTGTTAAGTTCTTTTAGTAGGATTCTCTTGTTAAAGAATTCTTGCACTACATTTGTAACAGTTTGCCTCAAAATGCTTCAATTCTTAAATAAGAATAGGATGTTAAAACTAACTGGACCTGAGGTTTTGCATTAAGCTAGAGATTTGATTGTAAACTCTATTTCATTTCGAATTACTAAGGTTGAGAGGAACTTTGATTCATTTAGAGATATATTTTGTTGAAAGGTTTGATCAAGGAGTCTAGATGATGAAGTAGCTGATGATCCGGTACCAAACAAATGATTGAAGTAATTAACAGTTTCAAATATGAAGTCTTCTTAAGTGTGAAGGAGAGTGCCATTAGAAACCAAATTGACTATTCTGTTAGAAGACTTCCATTTTTGGACAGCTCTATAAATGAAAGTAGTATTCCTGTCACCCTTAATTAACCATTTTATTATGGACCTCTATTTCCTCAAATAATGGTTAAATTCAGCTGCTTTGATGTAATTAAAATAAGCTTACAGTTTAGCTTATTGCAATACAAAATTGATAGGATCTAGATATGGATCATTTTGAGCGTTGTCAAGAGTTTCCCTAGCAGTGTCTATTAAATGATGAAGGTTGCCAACATTTTCTTTGTGAAATACTTTGATTTCTTCTCTGATGCAATTAAGTTTCTTGGAGCATTGAAACTATTTAGAGCCTAAGAAGTATGAGCTGATACCTGTTATGACAACATCTTTGAAACCATGTATACTTATCAAGAAATTTTGAATCAGAAAGGATGCCTTATTTAAGGATATAAAGAATATAAGAGAATCAAAAGAGGAGATGATAAGAGATGTTTATATTGGGAAAGAAAGCATAAAAGTTAGGGAATGTTTGAGTCCATAGAAAAATGGACATGCCCCTGTCTAGTTTCTTCCTCAAGAATGTGGAGTCTTTGTGTTTATTACTCCACGTGAAATATTTTCCACCTCTTAGAATGTTATTAACTTCAATAAAGGCAATGTAGTTTTTCAAGTCTTTACATAAAGGCTTATTGGAATGGTTTCTATCTGCATCATCAAGGTGGATTATTGAGTTGAAATCACTAAGTAAAATCCATGGAGAATTGATGCTTTGGTGAATATCAATGAGTTTATTCCAGAGAGAGGTTCTCTGATAAGAATGATTGAAAACATAAATAAAAAAGTAACCATATTAAATTATTGTTGAGGAATTGTACTTTCAAATGTATAACTTGATCACAGATGTTGAAATTGAAGAGCTGAAGTTTGTTAAAGTCAAAGAGAACCAAGATTCTCCCATTAGGATGTGTAGCTGAATTGGAGAGAGACTTCCAACTATTAAGGAATCGAGTGAGAATTCCACAATGATTATAATCCTGTCTAGTTTCCAAAACTCCCAATAAAGATATATTATTCACTGCAACAAAACTTCTGATAACTTTTTGCTTTGAAGGGGAATTTAACTCCCTAATATTCAAGGATGAGAAGATCATTGTTTTAGGGCAGAAGAACTAAGATTCTTCTTTTTACTAGATTTTCTTATAAAAGTTGATTGGAATCCTTCTTTAAGAGGAGTAAAAAGGATGGATTCAATACTAGGTATTGATGTTCCTAGAAAAAAGTGCAGTAGGAACCAGGACTGGATCAAACTTTGTACTAGAATTGCCTATTTCTATTTCTGGAATAGAGTTGCAAGTGGAAGGGATTGCTACTATTTCCTCAACTGAAGGTTATGGAGAGGTGTTGTTATATGTGTTGGGAGTGTCGTGCATATAAGGGATCTCAACTATTTTATGAATTTCAACCTCTGGCATTAGTTCAGTAAAGTTGTCAGTGCTGAAAATTTTTAGTGGCCTTATAGACTTCTTTTGGCTTCAGGTTAAGGGGTTTCCATACATAAGTAATCTTAACTTTGTCCTCAATTAGTTCAGGATTCTCATTGTACTTTATGAAGAGGATTTACTCAGTTAAATCAGTGATAGTATCAACAACTATACATATTCTTGCAAAATTTATTCTCTTGGAATTTACTGTGGCTTGATCCAGGCATGAAGGTTTGCCAATGGAGCTAGCTAGGTAGCTTAAACCATTTGTTGTCTAGGATTCTCATGAGTGCATATCCAAAATGGAATGTTGGTTGATTTAATGTCGTCACATCTCACTCTTGGTCTCCACGGTTGAATGAGGAATGGCTGGCTGAAAATATGCCAAGGTTTAGCTTTGATCACTTTATTAATTGAATTTTTGGAATTGAATTTAAATAAAAAGATATCTTCATTGTTCAGAATTATATCAAAGAGAACATATTTTTCCAATTATTAAGAGCCTATAATTTCATTACTGAAAAAAGACACTCTCTTATCAAGGACAACTAGAGTAGATTGGAACTTCTAGATTCCTGCTTAAAGAATGGCAGCTAGAGGGGAAATAATAAGGCAAACCACTATATAATTTGGGGGAGGGGGGCCAGTGGGATAGTTTGGCTTTAGGGTTGAGGTTTCTTGCTACTTGCAACTTAGTATATTTAATGTTAGCTAGGGGAGCTGATATAGGTTCATAGTTACAAAAGGGAGTAGGTAAAGGAGGGGGAGAAGGGTTCAGAGGTGTGGGAGGTGAAGTAGCGGAAGCTAAGGTGGAGGGTGTGAGAGGCAGGAACAATTCAAACAGATGGAAGGACATGATCAAACTAAAGGGTAAAAGCAATAACTAATAGATAAAAGTAAACAAGGTGAGAGGGAAGCAAGAAGATTCAATCTGGTGGCAAGATACAAGTTAAATAGGAGGCTAAAAAAGAGATGGAATGACAAAAAATTATGAAGGTAGTAACAACGCAGCTAGTAAATGAAAGGGAGTTTGGGGGTAGAAGAGAGGAAGTTCCCTAAGGTGACTACATGGAGAAGCAAACTCAGGAGAAGGAGAACTTGATTGAGAAACTAAAAGGTAGGAAGAAGATCAACAACCCAAGTTCAGCAGCTCAAGACTAGCATGTACTAGTAGCTACTATTCACAATTTAACCATCAAATTCCATAGTAAATATGCCACTATGAAAATCAATCTTGGTCTTTGATGTTTTTAATAATGATATTCCTAATAAAATAAGGGCTATTCGATCATCATTCTCTATATTAAGTACATAAAAATCAATTACGCAATTTCACAACCATATTTTTTATTATAACCCTAAGGTTAGCATTGGAGCATATATAAAATATAACATCAAATAATTGATGCTCTTAAATCCATTATATCTCTTTTAGTCCTAGTATTACCTATTGTGTAAGGAATAGTGAACGTATCTTAATATTTTCATTTTGTAAAAAGGTTTTGAATGATAGCTAACCTAGCAAGATGATTGAGACTTCATCTTTACTATTCTATCATTTCTTGTTCTCTTCTTTGGCTATTACTTTTAGACTTCAATTTAAAATACCTTTTAATGTATATTTTTCTCTTTTTCAGGTTGAAATTGTAATAGAGAATATGAAATCATTAAAAAAAATCTATAACCTTAACACTTATCACTCGTGGTAAGGTTGATCTAAAATGAAATGTTTTTCTTCTTTTGAAAAATATGATAAAATATTCAACATAATTATGTGTTTTGTGATAAAATGTTTAAAGAGGGATAAAATTATAGAATGAAAGAACATCTTACTAGTATTAAGGGTCATGTTGCTTCTTACAAAAAAGTATCATTTAATGTATAAGAGAGGATTGGAAATTATGTACAACAAGTAAAAATAAAAAATAACATAAAGAGACTTATAATGTATCTTTTAATGATGATGAAGCAAAAAAATATTAGATAAAGAAAAAGGAAAGATATTAATATTATAGATTCTTATTTTCCTTCAAGAACCACTCTTGGTTCTCAACCTTGTTTAAAAATTGTTTTGATTGATAAATATTCAATTTTGTGATGTAAAAGAGCTTGGATTAGATGGTTCTTTCATTTATGTATTCCTTTAAATACTTTAAATTAACCTTGTTTTCAAGGAGCAATATATGCTATACAATAATAGGTTCAAGATTGAAAAGCACTTTCTTATTATGAAATTCTTATGCCTTTACCTTAAGATTTTAAAACATGTTAGTTAATTATGGATACATATAAGTTTAATTGGAGACCAAAATTACACACTATTATGGCATATGAGTGGACTAATCAAAGGCAAAAAAATCTTGATTAATTTCTTGGTTTATTATAATATTAAAATCATTTTTATCAAGTTTGTTGATGCTTTTGATATAGCAAAAACTGTTTGTACTCTATTTGAATCATTTTTCGAAAATTGTTGAGTGGGTTAGACCAAAAAAAGTTTGCACTTTATTACAGATAATACAACTAATTATAAATCAATTAGGTACTTGTTATAATTAAAGTATGATCATATTTATTAGTTTTTATATGTGGCTCATTGTATAAATCTTACTTTAAAAGATATTAATTGTATAGAACATATATATAATCTTAATTGACGTACATCCAAGATCAAAATTTTTGTGTATAATCATCTTATGTATTTTTCCTAATTAAGAAAGCAAGAAGATTGAGTTGTGATTATGTGCCCTATTGCTACAAGGTTTATAAGTACAATTATTACTTTGAAAAGTGTTTATGACTATAAACAAGCATTTTAAAATTTAGTAATAAGTTAATAGTTTTCAAGCTATAACTTATCACATGGTGTAAAAGAAAAAAGAGGTTTATGTTATTATTTTAAATAATAAATTACAGTTGTTTGATTATTATGAATATTGTAGTTCCATTTATAAGGTTGTTGAAAATTGTTAACTGATATATATATATATATATATGATGGTATGTATAAAGTCTGCAAAATAATTATGAATACTTTTCAAGGGAAAGAGAAATTACGTAAGCCTTATACATATATTCTTGACCCACGATGGGATAAACATCTTTCTTAAAGGATCCATTTTATATAAATATATTTTCTCTATTAAAGAGCAATCAAAGGAGATAAATGAAATAAATTCGTATCTTGAAAGTTTAGGATGTTTTGCTAGGTCATTTGCAAAGAGAGAACATATGATAAAAAAAGAATGTAGCCTAGTAATTTTTCATACTTTACATGTTAATGATGTATTTTTTATTTTTTATAACTATTACTTTAAAATATAGATTGTTGTTGAAGATTGTTTGGTAAAAGTGATCTAACATTGAAAAAATTTATTGTTAAATTAATCTATGAAACGGTTGCTACATCAAGATGTGCACATAATTGGAGTTTTTTTGGCGTATTCAAACAAAGAAACAAAATCGTTTGAAATATAAAAAACTCAATGACCTTGTGTACATTACTTATGGTCTAAAGAAAAAGATTATTGATTTTATTAATTGAATTTTATTTTTATTATTGATCTTATAATTTTTGTATTATTTATTTAGAGGTTTTGGTAAGAAGAAAACACTTGATCCAGTTGATATTGAATATATTGGCTATAATGATTTTTGGATCGAAAAAGAAGAAGAACCATCAATTTGATCTTAATTATAGTGAAGTTGAAAATGTGATTTATAAAAAATTATATTTGCCGCAACAAATGAATTAAAAAAATCTATTGATTAGTTGATATCTTAGTTTAGACTTATTTAAAAATTAGAAGTATAATGTGTTACAATAAAAAACAATAGAAAACAATCTCATACATTAGAAATTGATAATTCATTTAAATTAAATAAGAGATATTAAAGCAAATACTTTGGACGATATCGTGATTTATAAGTCTTTAAGAAGTGATAAAGAATTTGAAAATTTTGATGATGATAAGATATAATCTCCTTCAGAAATATAATTTTTTTATTATTTTAATTTATTATGTCAGATTTAATATTAGTTTGAATTATTAGATTTATTATTAATTTATTATATATTAATGAAAATTCATTTTATTTCAATAAATTAGTTTATTTTTATATTATATTTATATTTATTCTTATAATTTTTACTTACTATTAGTACATATTAATTTTATGAAGGTTTAATATCAATTGAACCTTTAAACATTAAACATCTCCTCTTATCGGTTTTAAATATGGTCCAATTTTTATAATATTGATAAATATTTATAATACTCCTTTTGTAATATTAAAAAAAATCTTATTATTATAAACTTGATTTATAATTGAGAGCAGGGGCCACTATTATAAATCAAATAAAATATATAATTAATTTATAACCCTATCTCTAATGCAATCTCTAAAATGATAAGATTATACTATTTTTAAAAAAATATTTTCTAATTAGATTGAATATAAAAAGGATATAATGCTTACTAAAAAAAGTATAAAATAATTGTCTATATAATCTTAAACTTATTTTCATATTACAATACTAAATAAATAATAAATTATTTAAGTAATTTATATTTAATACTTAACATCCCATATTATTGCATTTATAATTTAGTTTATTAATTTTTTCCTAATAGTAGGAAATTAGGTAATGATATTAAATTTTGGTTTCATATATATTTATTAATAAATATTTTTGTAAACAAAATATGCTATTATCACATTAAATAATTACACTATTATTTTATTTTTTAGATTGTTTTCAGAAAATTTAAATTTAAATTTTTTATTAAAATACAATACTAAATGTAAAACACCGAACTTTTCCTTCTATCGGTTTAGATATTTTACTATGAGTGAATAGTATTTTCAGATGAATAGTGAACTAGGGTAAACAATATTTTCATTTGAATAGTGATTTTGAGGACCCAACCCCAAAAAATGTGAAAATACCCAGAATAGGTATTAGAGTCAAATGACATTGAAATGGATCGAAAACAAGTCCAATCAGATGAATTTTGGGAATTTTATAAGTTTAGGACAAAATGCCCTTTTTGGAAAATAATAGGTATTAATAATTTTAAACTCATTCAAAGTTTTTGAGACATCTAATTACTAAGTATTGATCTTAATTAAAGTATCACATGGTCAATTTGGTGGTGAGATGGTTGTGGAATATTTTCGGGATTTAATCTGGTTTATAGGTGTAGTAATTCATGAAAGTGCGAATTAGTCTTTTTACATAAATAGAGTTAATTAATAAATTTTAAATAACTCACATTTATTGGCCAATTACAAGGCTGGTTAAGGTACTGTGGAGGAGCCAAGCGATAGAGGAAGCTACATGGGAATGTGAGCGGCAAATGCATACATTATATCCTCATTTATTTCAAGTAGGTATGCTCAGTTAAATTTCGAGGACAATTGTAAAACCCCGAACTTTCCCTTTTATCAGTTTATATGTTTTACTCTGGGTGAATAGTATTTTCATTTTCACTTGAATAGGGATTTTAAGGATCCAACCAAAGAAAAAGTGAAAATACCAAGAGTAGGTATTAGAGTCAAATGACATTGAAACATGAAAATAAGTCCAATCGGATTAATTTCGGAAATTTTATAACTTTAGGACAAAAATGCCCTTTTTATGCTACTTTAATACTTTACACATGTCATTTTCTTATCGAACATCTTAAATGACTCATCATCATCTAATTTAATGTTTCTTAAACCATATGGAGCCTTGTAATTGGTCAATAAATGTGAGTTATTTTAAATTTATTAATTAACTTTATTTATGTAAAAAGACTAATTCGCCCTTTCATAGATTACCAACCCTATAAACCAGATTAAAGCTCGAAAATATTCCACAGCCATCTCACCACTAAATTGACCATGAGGTGCTTTAATTAGGATCAATACTTAGTAATTAGATGCCTAAATTTTTTTGAATGAGTTTAAAATTATTAATATCTATTATTTTTCAAAAAGGCAAATATTATTTATTTGAGTTCACTATTCATCTGGAAATATTATTCACCCAGAGTAAAATATATAAACCGATTGAAGAAAAAGTTTGGGATTTTACACAATAATTATCTTATCCAATTTTCTTAGAGTGATAAATATGAATTAGTTTGTTATTTGCTCTTGTTTGCATGTTTTGATTAATAGTAACGCTATTCGAGTATTAATCAGAATCGTAATGTCATTTTACTTTCATAAAAGCAACTATGTATATATCGTGTACAAGCTAAGTAGAGGTTCCCTGCTTTTATTCAAACGAAATGAATTTATCTGTTGTAAAATCTTACGTATGAACTCGTTTTTGTAAAAGATAAATTATATTGATTTGAGCCCATAAGATTGTATTATATATCAAGAAGGATTACGTATGTATTCATAAATCAAGTGCTTTTCAAATATTTATTGTATTCTAAGCTCCTTATAGCTGTCAGTGCCCTGCCACATAAGGATTTTCTTGGGCAAAAACTCCACTCCACTTCCTTTATATACAAAATGGTACGGACAAATGGAATAGTGTCACATCCTACGAATACCCTGTACGTTGGTGTTGAAATTCCTATGTCATACATTAGCTTCTGGGCCTGCTGGTTTTGAGTTGAGGAGTGGCTGAAGAGCCTTTACAACGATTGTCATGTTTGGTCTGAAATCTGCCTCGTATTGAACACAAAGTGCCGCAACTGCTGCCAACTGATTGATTCAATAAAACGACAACATCTTAGACTAGAGATCCACATCAAACTCTACTGAAGGGTTAATTAGCAGAGGACAAAACCTTGGCAACTGCCTTTGGTGGGTATTCATTGTTTAACTTGGGATCCACACACTGTTTCACTTTGTCCTCGCTCAATCTTGGTGTTGCCTACATTAGTTCGTAACCATAGTCAATAAAGTTGCACTGCTTAAGGTAAAGAATGCCACACTAAGAACGAAATAGATAAAAGAACAGACCCAAGTAACCAGACTCTGCTGTCCTTTGGGCATTGTATGGTCCACTGGCTTTCTTCCAGTTAAGAGCTCTAGAAGAACGACGCCAAAACTGTAAACATCACTTTTCTGAGTTATTTGTCCTGTCATGGCGTACCTTGAAAAGCAAACCAATGATTTGAAATTGAGAAGAAATTAGTAAAATCTTTAAGGGCAACATAACAAAAGGTGAAACATATGCTAGTACAGATCTAGTATTATTGCTTTCATAGCATGTTAACAATTGGCATTAGTAACTTTACAAACTGATGCTGAATCAATGGGAAAGTCAGTACTGTCCAAGAGATCCAAGACGATTTCCTGTTCTGCCAATTTTGATCATTTAAGAACTACATTTGGAAAACCTCGATCTTTGCTTGGCTCTTAGAAGATGGACCAAGTTATGTCGTTAGATCTTAAAAATAGACAGTCTACTTTAGTCAACCCATACCAAGGTCAGTTACACATTATTGTCATAACTGGCAAGTTAACAACTCTTTATGTACTATGTCAACAACACTTCCTGGATCAAACAGAATAAATACAGTATAAATTTGGGAGACGCTCGACAGATATAAAGGCTTACTCTGGAGCATGGTAACCAAATGTTCCCAAGACTCTAGTCGAATGCAGTCGAGCTGCAGTGTCAGAAGAGGCATTTGACAAATTAAAATCAGCCATTTTGGAGAGGAAGTCATCAAATAATAGGACATTGCTCGATCTAACATCGCGATGCACTATCGGAGGCTGGACCTTCTCATGCAGATACTCGAGGCCCTTGGCCGCACCAAAGGCAATTTTAGCTCTCTGATTCCAGTTGAGAACTGGACCAGGTTCAGCCCCTTGCACCCCTTTCCTCCCTGCATCATATAGTGACCCAACTTCAATCAAATTCCTTAAAGAAATCTAATATATGAGGAAATAATAAAAAGATTACGTACCATGTAGCACATCATGCAAAGAGCCCATACTCGCATACTGATATACTAAAATTCGGTTGTTTGCCTCCAAACAGTACCCCATCAACTCGAGGAAATGTTCATGCTTGAGTCTTGAAACTACTGATAACTGCAAATGACAAATTGGATGAAAATTTTGTCACCTGACATATATGTCGCATTCAACAAATTTAGTCCGAGGAAATGTACAGAACCTGTGATGCAAAATCACAATCTGGCTCTTGCGAAGTGTTCGTATCTAACTTTTTTATTGCAGCAGGCACACCATTACTTAGAGTGGCAAAGAAAACCCGGCCATAAGAGCCTTCTCCGATAAGTGACTTTGTACCAAAATTATTAGTCAATCTATTTAACTCATCCAATGACATGGACGGAATTTCAATGGGCAAGACCTTTTGTGGAGCTCCATTTTTGGCTGGATTGCTGCTTTTTGGCTCTCCTGTTCCACCACCTTCATTACAGTCACAGAAAAAGGATATTGCGATCAGAACTTCCTTAAGTGAATAAATACAAAAGAAAATTGTCCCAATCAAGACAAACATCATCTTTTTAGCGTTGTTTTCTGGGATTAGAAGGTAACAGTATACTGAATTCCCAAATTGAAAAAAAGAAATCACAATTTGCGCCTTCTTGATATGCAGCACAAGTTGGAACTGGAACATTTTCATGATAAGCACTTGTACATTCCACAAGAAAAAAGAAGAAGATTAAAGTCCAATGCATTAGATCGTAATGAGATTCCAGTCTTAACAAATGGAAATGAAACTCGTGTCGCTGATAGAGAGTGAACCACAAACAGGTAGAATATGCTACAATTGAAATGTAAGACGTTGTACAGTACAATTGAAATGTAAGACGTTGTCCAGACGGTATTATTAAAACAAAGATATTTGAAACACGAAACAAATAGATTTTCATAGAAAGGAATAAACAAATTTACCACCACCATATGGTGGCCCTCCTTTAGGTGGGGTTGTATATTGATTGGCAGGTGGGCCTGTGGGTTCCTCCTCTGCGCCTCCGCAACACAACATGTCAGCTCCTAAATTTAATCTAATAGTAATACACCCTGCAATCCCATAAACCAAGAACAGTAATCAGGACTAATGAGGCAATACCATAATAAAAACACACAAAAATATTATTAAAAGTAAGAAGCAATCGACCATTCATAGACTCAAAGCAGCTAGGAATTTCAATTTCTAACGAGAAGGAAGAAGACGGGAGCAGAACTATTTCGCGGCATGCACGAAACTGAAAGCCTATTTATTTAAACCTTTTCCTCTAGCGATCTTAATATCAGAATCAAATCGGTTAACGTATAATAATACATTGATTTAAAAATGAAGGGAAAAACTGCATCGAATACAAGCATACATACCTAGAAGCACAATAGAGGTTAAGAAGAAGAATATACAACCTGTGGATACAGAACAAAAAACGAGAATTTGCAGAAACTGAATAGATGATGTACTTAAGAGACAGCAGAGAAAAACAGAGGAAGAACAAAATGAGGGGATCGTTTTTGTTAATGGGTTTGGTATGTGTTCTGCGAGGTCTGACAACCCCCGGCTTGGAGAGACTCTTGTTTTTGGGACAAAAGACACAGGATTTTCTTAGTTCATACCCATTCGTGTCCGCGACAAAGTCGGGGTTTTAGGGCAGTATAACCGCTAAAAACTAACCCTGCTTCTACGTATATGCCTTCACGTCGTAATTCAACCGCTTGCACGTCCCATGCACGCATTCTCAGTTTTTATATATTTCTGCTGTACATGTGAATGATCATTAATTCGTACTTGCCTTAATTGGTCAAATTCTGCATGATCATCGTGTCGTTGATTTGGCATATTGTGATGTAGGTAAAATTGATAAATCAGCGCCGTTTAAAACTCGTCAAAGTCTTAATTGCACCTCAACATGTGTCCAAATAAGTTTTAATAATCGTATCATTGGTTTTTTAATATTGGGGTTATGATTATCGTTTATCAAAAAATGTAGTCCAAACTTCAGCATCATATCGGTTATTGATACCAGTTGGTACTGGAATTTTAATTGGGTACCAACTGGTGCCTTTGGTGCCTAAAATATTGAGATATTATAGTGGGCAAATTAGCAATTAAAAAAATTAGATGACTAAATTGGCAAAAATAAAACTATTTAATTGGAAAAAAATAAAACTATCTTATTTTTACCAAACCTAGCTTCGTCTCACACCCTCTCACATTCGCGGAAAAACCCAACTACCACACCATAGAAGAGACAAGACCCAACCACTAGCCATCAGCCTCTAGACACCATAGAAGAGAGAAGACCCAGCCACTTGCCATCAATCACTGGCATCTCCAGAGTCCAAAACCTACACCGTCGTGTTTCCAACGGTCCAACCTCCATGTTATGTTATGAAGCAAAGTCTAAAACTATCCCAGATTTAAGGGAGGAACACTCTCTAGGACGAAGAAGAATTATTTATGTAAATTTTCCTTCTATTCTTTCTGATATTTAGGGCTTTTGATGTGTTGAATTCACATACACCATTTATTACACCCAAATTTGTAAAATGACATCTTTAACCATTTTCTTATTTACATTTTCCTTTTATGTCCTTCCCACATTTTGATTTATTTACATAATTTACTAAGTTATTGAATTAAAAATATATATTACTTTATACAAAATATATCATTACTAAGATCACGTTGAGACCTTTAAAATGATACTAATATTGACTATAATATTAAATTTATATTTAATATTTATTTATAATTCTTATTTATAAGTGTTATAAAATCATTGATAAAAAGTTTTAAGAATAAAAAGTAAATTTAAAATAAAAGGTACATGAACTTAAAAGTAAAATAAACCACAACATTGACTTAAATTAAAACTCAACGAAAATATTTGAAAGTATAACCATACTAAAATAAATTACAACTATAACCAGACTTGAGAGTACAATCAAACTAAAATTACAACAATCAAATTAAAATTAAAACTAAAGCACTTCAGAATATTAATTTAACATAAATAATTAATAGTTTGGAAGGTCATCTCCATTTCCTCTAAAATCAAAATATTGGCTAAAGTTACTAGATGAGCCAACTCCTTCTTGAGGTTCTCCTCCTTGAGCTCTTTTTGCATAAATTTTCATTTTTTCATTTCAAAGAGCTTCACGCATCATTGGATCTTTGATGGAATCCAGATCTTTGCATAAATTTTTATTATCTTCCTGTCTTTATCGTAGCTCTAATTTTTTTGACTCATTTTAATCTCGTAATAACTGAAGTTCATATTTCTTTTTAAGAAGAGATTGACTTTCATGAAACATTCGTTTGATTTCTTTATTCATGGACATAAAAAGTTTTTCATTTCCTCATATTTTTCCTTTTTTCCTTTTTCTTTCTTTCTCCTAATAGGACGATTAGCTGAATCATTTTTGTCAGTAAATTCATCTTCAACTTCAAAATCATTGTTTAAATCAAGGTTTTACAAATCGGACCGGACCAGCCAGTTCGACTGGAAAAAGTTTGAACCGGCTAGTGGTCCGGTTCGGTTTCACCTAATAACCTCTCTGAATTAAAACCGGCTGGTTTATCAGTGAACCGAATGGTTTTTTTCAAACCGATTCAACCGCTCCTGTCAAAATTGTTAACAAACGTTGTTTTCTTGTTCATTTCATCAAATCTTTTGTTCCCGATCACATTCTTCTCGATCTCTTCTCGGTAGTGCTCTCTCTTATTAATTAATATCTTTCGACTGGATCGTCTTGTTTTTACTTCAAATTTTTAGGTTCAAATAGTAGTATGAAATTTTTTCTCCACTTATCCTTTATATCTATCTTTGTTCTGGGTTCTTCTTAAAAAGCTGCAAGATTGAAGCTTTAAGTGTTCCCGATACATCTATGAGATCTGTTTCTGTGATTGGGTTTTAGAATCTTTGAACCATTGTGTGCTTCTCTTCTATGAGTTGCTAAGTAAATTGGTTTCTATAAGATGTGTTCCTTTTTTTTGAGAAACTTGAGATTTGTTAGTTTGTAAAGCATTTATGGAAGGTTTCCCTGCTTTGATTAAACATTAAAGTTGCCTTTTCTTTTTTCTGGGTACTATTCTCAATACTGAGGTGGGTTATTGAGTCCTTGATTGGATC
>JANZXP010000005.1:35175152-35193257 GCA_027576715.1 Erythroxylum flavicans
TGTCCCTTTTGTGATTTTTGGGGTTAATCTAGTGATTTCCATATCTTTTTTTATTGAGAGTTCAAGATTCATTGGATACGTTTGAGATTATTTATGTTCTTGGCATTATACGTTGTTTTTACTGCTCATTGTAAGTTTTTCTGTAAGTATATGTTAATTGTTTTTGAAGGGTCTAAGTTTGTTTCGCTTGGGTTTTGCCTTTTAATTTTTGGTAACCAAACAATAACATTCTTTATAACTAGATTTAGACTCAGTCTTTTTGAAGTGCAGGTTTGTTTTGGAAATAGTTATTTTGTTATTCCTATCAAGGCATTTAGTAAGCTTTGCAAACAAAATTTTCCTGTTACATCATACGTTTGCCTTTCATTGGAATTGTCACCTACCTTGTGCCCCTATTATTAGAGCAGCCCTTTACCTAACTTTTTAATACTTTTCTTAAAAATAGAAACTCGTGTCTTATTAAATGATTAGGTTATACCTGTGTCACTTGTCAACTCAGTCTGTAGCATATCATATTATAGATTATGACATTACATTATCTACCAAAATATTTTTTCGCTCTCCCTTTTTCTTTTCGCTCGCTGCACAAACATTTTAACATAGATATGTGGTTAAGTTTTCTAAGTCCAAACCAAATCCTATTCCTTCTGTTACTTAGAGCAAGTTATTGTGATTAGTATTATTTTATTTTAATTTTGATTATTAAGTATTTATTATTATTATCATTAGTATTATTATTATTTATTTATTTTTATGCATTTATTTATTTTTATTTATTTTATTTTTATTTATTTACTCTTTTAACCTACATTACTTATTTATATTTCTTTGGTATTATTACTATACTACTTTTTTTTCTTCATGTCATAATCACATGTGAGTCTACCAAAAAAAGCCTCTCTACTCTATAGGGGTAAGGCTGCGTACTATCAGACCTCCCCAGACTCCGCTTTGTTGCAGGATTTCGGGCTGGTTGATGATGATGATGACAGGCATCCTGCACATTAACTAAATCCCATATAATTAAATAGTTCTCAACTGAAACAAATCAAATCAGAGGCAAAGTCAAAGATAGTCCTACACTGATTCAATTTAGAGAGTTTTGGGACTTGGAGTGATTTTAAATTAGAACTTAGATAGATAATTGACTTAAGGGACATAACCATACGTAATCTAAGTGATAGAATCACACTTCAGATATGTCACAAAATCATCAAACAAATTTAGTTATGCATTCTCGAATGTAAAACTTGATTTTTGATTTTAATTATTAAGGAAATTAGCAGTCTATGATATTATTCAAGTTAACTAGAGGTTAACCAAGCAAGTACAACATAATGGGGATAGTGAGCTGAATAGAGCGAAAATTGAGATCAGTGCATTAAACAAAACCCAGACTTAACAATTCTTTCCTTTATGCTTTAACCTAATGCTAAGAGCTTCAAATCCTCCTTTAAAGGTCATGAACTAACTCAATTCCAGTGGCTTATGGCTCTTCAAAGACTCCCGCGCCTCCTTGCACTACCTCTATCACTTAGTAGCTCTCATAGAGGGTGAGATTCCTTAGGAACTCTTAACGTCTACATGAATTGCTTTTGCATGCACAACTTTTTATTCTTTTTGCATTGTTTTCTCTTTATTTAAATAACCTGAATAAGATCTCCTTTGAGGAAGTGACTACGCATCCTTTTGACCCACAAATACTCTTTGTACATTAGTAGTTTTAGTATTTTGACTAGTAGAGCTTTGTTAAGTGTTCTAATAGAGATGATCACAATCTTCCTTAAGCTTTAGGTATGCAAAGTTCTACACATTTAAACTTTAGCTTGATAACCTTTATTTTCATTCTCAGTTCATATGAAGTTCTCAATTGTTTTCTCTATGGTCTTGATAAGTTGAAGTGGAAAATGTAGGAGGCCCATTACATATGCTATCTACTAAATATCAAGATAATTAATTGTAATATATCTCTAAAAGTTAAGAATATATTTTTCCAATTAATCTTTTGTGAGTTTTATGTAGTAGTGGTTGACGGCTACAAAATGTCTTTTGTTGTAATTATAATGCTTAGATATTGCAAAGGAGGAATTTCCTGCTTGAAATTAATAAGTTGAGAGATATAGTCAGTTATCAATTGGCCACATATTTAGAGGTAGAAGTAAAATTCACTTTTATTAATTGATAGACCAGAAAGTTCACTGAAAGCATTAATGATTTTGTAAAGATCTTAATATAGTCCACATTTAAACCACAAGGAAACAATAAAGTCATATGCAAATGATAAATTAAATAGTCTTAATTTGTCACATTTATAATGATATTTAAATTTGTCACTCTTTTGTATACTAAAATTGAATATTCTTAATTTGTCACATCTCTAATGATATTTAAATTTGTCACTCTTTTGTATACTGCTAGAGATCATTCTAATTACAAATTCAGTAAATTAGTGGAAAGATAAAGGGATAGGAAGTCCCTTTTTCTTATTTCTTTAAAGCCTCTGAATAAGCTAGTAGACTAGTCATTGATAATTACACTAAAAGATAAGGTTATAATGCATTTTCTTAACAAATTTATAAATAAGATAGAAAGCTCTAAGCTTCCAGAGCTCCAAGTATGAAATCCTATCTTATGATATCAAATGCTTTATAAAAATTCACTTTCAAAGCCTAACTTTTTATCTTTATTTTCCCTATTATACTTCTTGAAAGTATCTTGAATATTAAGAAAGTTATTTTTAAGGCTTCTCCCTTTGATAAATGCCCTTTTATTGTGATTTATGAGCTTAGTTAGAATTAACTATAACCTTAAAGTAGATGGCTTTGATATTGTCTTATATATAAGATTGCAATATGAAGTGAGTATAAAATCCAAGAGTTAAGGGATTTGGAATCTTGGGAATTAAAAGATATATGTCTTGTTCAACTCTTTCAACATAATTCCTTTATTAAATGACTCTAAGATAGCTTTAGTGATTGTGTTTCATGTTTGATTCTAATTCTTTTAAAATAATTTTACATTAAAACCATATAGTTTAGGGGCTTTGTTAGGGATAAGGCTAATATGTTTTCTTCACTATAAGGAAAAAAGGTTTTGCAATGGAAATTACTGACGGAAAATAAAACTTTTCCGTTAGGAAACAAATTTGGTGACAGAAATTACCAATGGAAAGAAATGTCGGAGAAACGGTCATCGGTAAATTTAGCAACAGAAGCTTGTATATCTGTCGGTAATTTTAGCGACAGAATTTTGGATTTCCGTCGATAAGTTAAAGAAAATTTACAGACAGGTTTATTGAATTTAGTTGCTACTTTGCGGATAGAATTCCAGTATTCCATCGGTGAATTTGCCAACAGTAAATTATATGTCAGTTGTAAAGTTACCAACGGATATATATGTTTTCGGTGGTGAATTTACCGACGAAAATATTAACCATGTTTTCATCACTAAATTTACCAATAGAAACATTAACCGTCACTAAATTTTTACCATCAAAGTGATATATTCCATCGGTAACTTACGGAAGAATTTATTTATTCTTTCGCTAATTAATGATGGAATGGTATTTTCCATCGGTAATGTACCGACAGAAGTTATTGTCCCATCGCTAATTAACGATGGAATATTATAGTTCCATTGAGAAATTTAACTTTGATAAATTTTTACTCCCATTTCTCACTTGCTACCCAAGTTTTCTATTAATAATCTTATGATTTTTTGTATATTTAATTTATGTAAATAATATAACATTGATTGATAAATATAAAAGAAACAATTGTTAATATAATAAAAAATTAAAATGTACACGAATAAGTAATCATTGTAATTAACTATAAATTAAGAATTTATATAAAAACTTAAGTGTAGCAAAACATTAAATAAATTCACTTATATAGGTGGTCAGGAGGATGCTCTGATTGCTGCGATCGAGTATTGTCCCTCCCTTTCAATTAATCCATCTCATTACGGAATTGGGCTATATACTCTATCAACTGTTGCAAATGAGTTGTCAACCTCTCTATTGTGCTCTCAAGCTGGAGGACTCTCTCATTTGATGCAGACCGTCTACTAGATCCAGATGTAGTGGATGTGGAGGATTGTGAATCACATGTGTTCGCAAATGAACCTAAGCCGAAAATCCTTCCACAGTGTCCCTACCACCCACTGCATCATGATACACCTGGCTCTTATTAACAGTTTCACAGTTCTAAGATTGTCATTCAATGCTTTGTTGTATTTAGTCCTATCATTATAATTGTTTATGTTAATAAGTGATACTTTTTAAGAATTAATATTAAAGTATACATCTTACATACATGAACTTGTCTGCATCAAGTGTTGACAAAGGTCACACCATCATGCTTCTTGGTGTCAGTGTGTAAAAAGAGCTACCGTGGTGTAGGCTTCCTGCCTATAGACTTTTCCTGCATCATAATAAATTGTTATAAATGAACTACAATTTATAAAAATTTTAGCAGAATTTTCTCTATTTTAATGATATTTACCCACTGTTAGATTAAAAAAATTGAACTCAATAACACAGCCATTAATCACACCAGACATTTATAACATTATTATTCTCCATAATGCACATATATTTTTATAAATTTCATACATCAAATTACATTGAAATCAAATTTCATACATCAAAGTACAAGTGTAAAGTTTTGATACTTATAAGTTGAAGTGCATGCTCCAGGTGGGTCAAAGATTCTCCAGTGTGTATGGGTATACTCTCTCCATCTGGTCCTCTACGTCTGTTGGCATAATTGCACTCTGAAATTGATATTGCCTCGGGTGATGCCCAATACTGTTGCCAACAACTCCAAATTTCTTCAGATATATATGGTGGTTGAGCACCATTCTCGTGTATCGAAGCAAGAAAATCCCTATAACATATACGAGCTCGCCTCTCCCATACATTATAAATTACAGTATCAAATTTTGGATCCCAAAAAGATTCTTTCTGAAAAAAAGAAAAACATACTACAAGTACCTATAAACGACAATATTTATCTAATTAATGTATAAAATTAGATAAAATAAAAAAGATTAAAGAATATATTTTGCTTACATCAAACTCCTGATAATAAAAATCCTTTGTCGGTTAAGAGACATTATTCCATATATAACCCTCAAGATCTATCCCCTTCTTGAACTTGGAAGAGATATTTCTTAAGTATGTTTCAGAAGGAACCAACCTAATATATAATTCATTTTATATCATTTTCAAATTAAAACCTATAACTTCAGTATAAACATATGATGTTTTCATGTATTACAAAATTTTTAGAATTTTACTTACAAATTGTTGACAATTGTGATGTACATTCTTCCCTTAACTCCCAAATTGGAGGTTGCCTCCATCATCCGCAACGTTTACCCCTGATATCTTTGCCGATATAGGGTTGGTAGATGGTGTACCAGGGCTGCTAGATGGTATAGCAGTAGGTACGAAAGGTGATGCCTCATCTAAATATGTAGTAGCATTTTTAGAATTTGATGCTTCATCTAGAAATGCACTGGCTTCTTCAAATTGTTGTAACCTAAATCTTGACCGCATCATATCCTGTTTTCTCTTTGGTGGCATATTTTTAACCTAAAATTCACATTTTATTAGATTTCCCATAAATAAAACAATATAAATTCAATATATAACAATATATTGTTGATGCAATAATAGATTTATTCATATAATATTGTATTACAAACTTAAATTAATCACTATCAGCACTCAATTGTAAATCAAAATCATCATCTTCTTTTTCCTAAGAATTAGAATCAAACTCAGCCTCCTTTTTAGATTTCTCGCCCTCCTCATCCTCTTCAGATGAAATTTCAACATATTCATTATTTAGATCGTTCAAAGGCTCATTCTCTTCATATTTTACACATGCATTTATTTCATAAACATCTTCCTAAAACGTTTCACATTTAATTCTATTATTTTCTCCTTTCCATATAATTCAAAAACACCTCTAGGTTTTACTTTGCATTCGGCCAACCATTCTGATTTATCTCGTCGTAAGCTAGGAAAAGGGACATAATACACCTGGATTGTTTGCATCGCCAACACGAAAGGTTCAAATTGTCTAAATCTTCTTTATTATTTGATTTCAACTAGATTGCATTCACTATGCACTTTTGTTCCAACATGAGGAGTTGGATCAAACCATTCACACTTAAATATCACACTCTGTTTTATTGGCAATGTAAGGTATTTAATTTCAAGTATCTCAATAATTTTACTATAGTAATCCATCAATTCTTCCTGTATGCAAACCCCACTATTTACTGTTGTTATGCTATGACCATGATATTATATGTGAAATTTGTATTCATTAACAAAATACACTGGATATGATTCAACAGTTCATAAAGGTCCTTTAGTAATATCACATATGAACTTGGCCTTGTTAGGAAGATAAAATGCATCAGAATCATTGCTACAGTAAGAGCAACCAAATTTTCCTGCTGTGCTCCATCTAGACAACATAATGTATGCAGGGAAATCACTAATAGTCTACATCAAAGATGCTCTCAACAAAAATTTTGTTTAAGAGATACATCATATATCTCCACACCAAATTCCCAAAGATGATATAATTAAGAGACTAATGGTTGTAAGAAAACATCAATTTTATGCTTTGGATTCGTAGGCTTTGGCACAATCACTGTCAATAACATATATGCGTCATTCATACACATCCATGGAGACAAATTTATAAGGAGTAATTATGATTGATCAAGATTAATATTGTTGGCTGAATTGACCAAAAGGTTGGAATCCTTGTTGACAATCCCAACCTAAAATTTTGCTTTCAGCTGCAAACTCAAAATAGGTGTTATTGAAATGTTTCCATGCAAGTGCATTTAATGGATGACTCATTATTCCATCTTCCTGTTCATGTTTATAATGTCATCTCATGTCAGATGTAGTAACATCAAAGGCGTATAGTCCTTGAAATCTTGAAGTTAGTGGGAAATAATACATCTGCTTCCAGGGTACTAATTTTTGTTTCATTGAACACTTTCTAGGTTTGAGCCTAGATTGACAACAAAATTTGCACTCTTGTAATTCCACATCATCTCCCCAAAATAAACATACATCCAAAATTGCAACAATTAATTTTTTCAACTGGCAAACCAAAACCCCTAATAAGTTCCTTCATATTATACAAATTATCAACCATTATATGATTAGGAGGCAATGATTCATTATACCAAGCAGGAATGTCAAAGTCAGCCTGACCTGGCCAGTTTTTGGCCCAAGTTGGCCGGGGCCATTACTTCCGAAACGATGTTATTTTGAAAGTTTTTTATTTAAAAAAACAAAGGACGAGTAGGGCAGGGCCAGCCTACCTATGGCTCGTCGGGTCGTAACTTGGGCCACGGGCCATAGGTGGGCTGGGCCTTGGCAGACCCATCCTGGCCCGCCAGGCCATAGGTCACCATGACCCGGACTATTGACATCCCTAATACCAAGTTAGAATCTTATCCAAACTTTGATCAGAAATATACCCTTTAAACTTTATGTTTAATATTCTAGCAATTGAAGATAATTGAGTCATGGTCTCACAATTTGACCATAATTTTTGGTCAACTGATTTTAACAAGTCAAAAACCTTTTTTTGCATATGTGTTTGGTTATTCTTCAAGATTTTCTATATTTACCTTAAAGTTATAGCTAGTTGTCATAAACTATTTGAGTGTAAGGATTTTCAGTTACACCCACATTATTTGTTATAAATCCAGTCCCTCCTTCAAACTCATCCATATTGATTGACGAGTTTACTTCAGTACCCTTTAAGGTGCTACAAATTAATGGCTCCCTATATCATATCCACTCAAAATAATTTAGAGCAAACTCTTTTCTTAACAAATGAAGATTCACTTCATCAATAGGAAGAAAATGAATATATTTGCATTTTTTACATGGACATTTGATCTTTTGACCATCTATATATACAGGTTGAGAACACACATAGTGAATAAAAGCTTTAGCTCCCTCAACAAACTTAGGATGAGTGAAACCATTGCGTGTTAATCGTCTATACATCTAAGATCTATCAATATTACTCGTTTTTACAAAAATTTTATTTTATAGTTAGTATCCTTTAATTCCCCTAAGTTTACAGTGCATGTAATCTTCACTTTACAAAAACTCCCCTAAGTTTTTATAGGTCTTTGACCATTCCCCTCTAATTTGAAACCAACCTATCCCACCATATAAGTTCATAATTATACAAAATGAAGATATTTGAGTATCAGTCAAATAAAACAATATGCCAATCAAGTACTATGGTATGTGGCATCATTTACACCTGTGAATCGAGAAAGCAAGTTCTCACTGTGACTCCTAGGCTAGTGGAATTTTTTACTGATAAGCCTCATGGGAGCTACATCACAGGTTTCCAGCCTATATACCATCTTAGGGGTTTATTATACCTCAAATCATCTATAATTATACAAACTCATTCAACATGTAGTAAATACTTATGTAATTCATACATCTAGCCATCAATCATTATAACAATATTCTAAACAACAACATACAAAACCAAGATAACCATATTTGCATTAATCACCAACAAGTTGATTTCCAAAGTTTGATTTTAAATAAAAACTATGGTATATGGCATTGTTACACCGTATGAATCGAGAACGCAAGTTCATGTTGTGACTCCCAGGCTCTTGGAATTTTTCACTCATAAGCCTCATAGGAGCTGCATCACGAGTTCCCAGCCTATATACCATCCTAAGGGTTATTATGTCTCAAATCATCTATAATTATACAAACTCATTCAACATGTAGTAAATACTTATGTAATTCATATATTTAGCCATCAATCATTCTAACAATATTCCAAAACAACAACATATAAAACCAAGATAACTGTGTTTGCATTAATCACCAACAAGTTGATTTCCAAAGTTTGATTTTAAATAAGCACTATGGTATATGGCATTATTACATCATATGAATCGAGAAAGCAAGTTTTTGCTGTAACTCTTAAGCTTGTGGAATTTTTCACCGATAAGCCTCATGGGAGCTACATCACGAGTTTCTAGCCTATATATCATCCTAGGTTATTATTCAAAGAATTGTCATATCAATTACGTCGATTTCTTATTTTAATACTAAGTTTGAATTAATCACCTACAAGTTCAAGTCTTTATGTTTCAATTTAAACAATGCCCACATATAAATCACATCACACCTTGAATTCTACATCAATAACACCTTTTGATTTTGGGATATGATAAAGTTGGTATTAGCGTTTAGGTTTCAATTGGGATTAGGAGATAAATCCATATGACTTGAAGTTTTATGGTCTGAAAGGTTTGAGTAGGCCTTAACTAAGTCCTGAAAGACAAAACTGGTTTGGGATTGGGATTTTATCTTAGAGATGGATTGATTAGCTTCACATTTTACTTATCTTAATTGTCATAAGATGCGTCTTTAAGATCATTTAGCCTATCTATTAAGGAAGAAGTGTTAAGGACATTTAGCCAAAATATTAAACAAAGGTGAGGAGAATTAGGTGATAATTATAATTTTTGTTATAAATTTTAGATGTTTTCTTATAAGAATTATTGACTTTGCCTTTAGAGAGGAAAATAAAATTGTGTATTGATTTTATTTTAAGGATGAAACCTATTTCCATTATTTCTAATAAGAGGATAAATTCAAAGTTAAAGAAATTGAAGTCACAATTAATAGATTTTTTTATAAAGGGTTTATCTAAACAATCTCTTCACTTTATGGTTATGCATTTACTATAGTCAACTTAATAAGGTTTTCATAAAAAATGAATACACTCTTCCATATGTATGTATGTATGTATGTATGTATGTATGTGTTGCTTGATCTATTAAAAGGAGTGAGTTGCTTTTTTAATGTTGATTTGAGGTCATCTATCACCAGTTGAGAGTTAGGTAGTAGGACACACCTAAGACTGCTTTTGGATCTTAGTATAGATATTATGAGTTTTTAGTAATACCTTTTAATTTTACTAATGCACTTACAAACTTTATGTTTCTTATAAATATAGTTTTTAAGCAATTTTGGATAAATTTGTCATTATTTTCATTAATGATATACTAGTATATTCTCAAAGTAAGAACATATTAAGCACTTAAAAAAATTTCTCTAGACCTTTAAAGAATATAATTTATATGTTAAGTTTTCTAAGTGTAAGTTTTAGCTAGATTAAGTTAACTTTCTTAGTCATATAGTATTTAAAAATGGGGTCATTATTGATCTAAAGAAGATTAAGATAGTTAAATAATGACCTAATCCTACCTTAATGACAAAGATAAAAGGTGTCTTAGGAAAGATAAGGTATTACAAGAGATTTATTTAGAAATTTTCAATAATTATTGCATAATTAACTAGGCTTAAGCATAAAAAATGTCAAATTTAATTAGAGTGATTGATATGAAGAAAGTTTTTAAAGGTTGAAATAAAGCCTTATTATTGTGTCAAATTTATCCCTTCCTTTTAAAGATGAGTATTTTGTACTATATTTTTATGCTTCTTGAGTTGGTTTAAGGTATGTTTTAGTGCAGAATGATAAAACATTACCTATTTATCAAGGTAACTTAAGTGATAGAAAGTGAACTATCTTGCTCATGACTTTGAGATAACAGCCATGAGCAAGATGTCAAATTAAAGAAAAATCTTCATAAATTGTATTTGTGAACTGTGAAGTATTACACGATTATGAAGCAATATAGTATAATTTATTGGTAAGGTACACCTAAGTGTCAAAATAAGGTTTGACAATTTTATCTCTATGGAGTTACCTCTAAAGTATATATTGATTATAAGAGCTTTTAAATATATTTTATATAGAAGTAGTTGACTAATTATCCAAATCAATATCAATGGGCAGTAAAGAAAGTTTAATGCATTACAAAAATAGCAATGTATAGGATTTTTACCTCAACTGATGATTAAACTAGTACCTTAACCCAGTAAAAACTAAAAACCAATGATTACCCATACAATCAAACCAGAAACAAAAACCCATGCAATCAAAGCAGTGCATAAAACCCAGTAAAAAAACAAAACCCAACGATGTCATAAAGAACAATCAAAGATGGACCACTTACCTCAACTGATGATTAAACGAAGATGACGATGATGGCATGAGATGGCAGAAGATGGACGTAGAGAAGGGCAAACAGTGAGGAAACTAAATCACACACAACGGATGACGAAGGACCTTCGACGGTGACGACGACGACGGAGAAGGAAACAAAGAAAAGAGAGAGGAGAAAATGAGGTTGGACGAGGGGGTGGGGTTTGTGGGTAGGTTTAATGTTTAACGAAAAGGTCATCATTTGGTGTTAACCAAATGACGTCGTTTTTTGTTTAATTAAAAACGTTGAAGACGAAGCTAACGACGACATTTAAGTTTTAATTTTACCGACAGAATCGTAATTCCATCAGTAAATCACCAACGAAATCCAGTCCTGTTGGTACACCTCGATGCTTATTTATGTCACCAAGCATTCCCATCCAATTTACCTGCGGATATCACTCTTCTATCATTGCCGAGATAATTTCCCTCCACCTTTACCGAAATATATTTTGTCTATCGCAAAATGTAATTTTTTGACAATGTTACCGATGGAAGTTAATTTTTTGTCGCTAATTGAATATGGCATTTTTACAGTGGGTAATTTTCCATTGGTAATTTGTAATTTTCTTATAATGCTTTAATTTCCAAACTTATGATTTGATTAATTAGCAACACTATTTATTTCTTTGATGTTAGTGTCAAGAATAGATGTTTAACATCCTACACAAAGAAAAGTAAAGTTTTTAGTAGTACCTATTATTTCTTTGAAGAAGTAATAAGTTAGATACTTAAGTGTTTTGGGGTTTGTGATTGAATTTTTTTAGCATTTGATAGATTAATGATATTGTTTATTTTTCTCTAGTTAAAAATGAGTTATAAAAATACTTTGTATTTTTGTCTCCCTATTTGAACCATTTATTCCTTGATTTTTTCCTTATAAGGGAGTTACGAGTCTCTAAAAGTTAAATGTAATTAACTAAAGCTTCCCTTTATACTTTCTTGAGGCTTTCATTAATTAAATTTAAGCTTAACTATTCCTAAATGAGATTAAGCTTTACAAAGGCATCATTCTTATCTAGGTCTTTATTGTTGTATTTTATACTATTAAAGGCTTTAATTTCAACCTTGATTACCTTCAACCTGTGCATGCATTTAAAAGCCTCATAACTCTCAACTTTGGTATTTAGTCCTTTGGTGATTTTTTTTTCAAAACCAATCACCCCAAGCAAGTAATTTTTGAATTTAAAATGAGCTTTTCTATTATTAGAAGGATTGCTCAATTGTACTTGAATTGGCAAGTGACCAGAGGATAAAAGATTATTGAAATGTGCATAGCTATTTGGTATGGACGAAAACCAATGGAGCATGTCCCTATCTAATTTCTTCTAAAAAAACTAACTTCTAATTTATTTATTACTCCAAATATAGAAATGCCATATGTATCTAAGATTAAATAAGATAGAGAGAGTGGTGCATTTTAAGAAATCATCAATTTAGGGATTCAATATGGATTTGTTACCTTCTTATTATTAAGCTAAAAGTGTACATTTAAAATCCCCTAAAAAATTAAAGGGATTGAGTTAGAATTCAATATAGCAGTGAGATCTCATTATAATCCTTTCATTTATGATTTCAAGTTAGTTGCATATACCAAAGTGATATTAATTCTATTTATAAAGGCTATAATTTAGCAATATAGGAGATAATTAGTATGGTGAGTTTGGTATAAGATGATTTCTTTCATATCAAAAGCAATAATTATTCTACCACTAGGTCGAATGATTCTTGATTATTGCTATTTCTTTTAAAAAAATACCATGCCCTTTTAGTATATTGTGCTTTTTCATTTTAGTCTCTAAAAAACCAAACAAATAAGGTTTCTTAAAGACTAGATAATCTTTTAACACATATTATTTTTGGGTTATTCAAAATCCTAGTACTCTAAGCTATAATTGTCATATATGATTAGAAGAAGAGTTGCCATTAGCTTCCTTCTTCTTTTTTTGTCTTTTTGACTTCCTCCTTAGGGTATTGAAAAAATCATAAACATATTGCATAACCTTTGTTTCCAATTTTGTGCATAGTTTTTAAGGATTTGGAAACATTACAGCCTATATTTTACTTTCTAAATTTGTTACCATATAGACTAAGTTTACCTAATTTCCTCTAATGTAGTTTTCTTTATTAGAATTTCCTTTTAGTCCTTTATCAAGCATTCTGGATATTAGGCTATTAACTAGATCCATCCTTTTCTCTTTTTATATCTCCTTACACTTTACCTTAGCTTAAGAATTAACTATATCTTATAGAATTGTCATATGTTCTTCATTGGTTGAGGCATTTCGATTCCCATAAGGTTATTATATATGTCCATTTCAAAAATTCTACATATAATTTTCTAAATTCTAGAGGGATCAAGTTTTGTAGGCTTTTATTGATATGTTAGGAGAAATTTCATCTTCTATCTACTTACCATCTTCATCAAACTTCATAATTTTTAAGTTATCAAGCATATTTTTATTTAAGCTAATTTTTGTGAAAATTTTTTCACAACTGATTCTTCTTAGTTCAATTTTGTGGCATTAATTATCTTAATTACAAACACACAAGCCATATCATTTAACATAACAAATGGAATTATGTCCTTTTTCTATACTTTGAATTTGATTGAAAGCCATAAGATTAAAAAAATTTAGAAGGCAATTGGGAAATTATACTAAATCGTAACACTAAATTGTTCATTAGCTTTCTATAAAGATCTCACAATAGGCTTTGGTAACATTTTCTATATGCCACATCTAAATGAAAATTTCTTCTCTACATAATCATAAGTGTTGGTGAAAAAGTTATCTCTAATGGAGGAGAATCTGCTCATATAAGTAGAAGCCAAAAACTAACTGTTGTTATTGATAACTGTTGACACTTTTGAGGGAGTTAGTAAACCAACAATAGTGGAACTGATGTGTAAGAAGTTTCAGAGGGGTTTAATTAGGTGCCAAATATCATACCATAACTAAGTTCTTCTTCCATCTCCTATTATTACTTTTTAAGAAATCCTTGGACATTTCTCTTAGTTTAAGTATTTATTGAAGATTTTAGGAAATTTTAACAATCCAAAAGCTTTTCTTATTAAAAAGTGATATGAATCTATTGAACCCATAAGGAATCATAATCATAGAAAACTTTTTATATTCTCTTGGCAAGGATCACCATTTTCTTCAATCTAATTTAATGAAATCCAACCCATTGTTGGCTTTTAACATGAATATCTCACTTCATTTAATATTTCCCTTAGTTATATCATTTTATCTTTAGTCTATAGAAGTTCTTAGAATTTTTCATTATATTTCATTAGATTTATAATAAGGAATAAATGAGAGCCCTAATAAATGTGTAAAGCACAAAAAATTGAGGAAATCAATTATGATCTTACTAAAAATGCAAAATTTTTATTGTTCTAATTCCTAATTCTCCTTTGAACTAACTCAAATAATGGTAAGTATTTATAATGGGTTAGTTTAGATGCAGTAATGGCGATGTCTAGGTACTTAAAAAGAGGTTTCTCAAGTATAAAGCCCATTAGTTTTCTGATTAAATTTGCATCTTCTTAATTCTCTGTTGAAGAAAGTATCATATTTTTATTAAGGTTGACGGTAAGATTAAAAGCCAATTGAATTCCTATAACTTTTTTAAAATTATAATTCAATTTATTCAACATTACCTCTACTAAATAAAAATAAATCATTTGTGAAAAGAGGTTGAAATGTTTAACAAGGTTACACTTTTTACGATATTTAAATTTTCTTTGTCTTTTAATACAATTGATGCCCAAGTGAATAAGGGATTCAATATAAATAATGAATAAATAGGGTAAGAGAGAGTCACCTTGATTTAACCCTCTTGCTTCTTAAACAATTGAGATGTCACCCCATTGATCAAAACACAAAAGGAATTAGTTATTACACATTGCCTCAACCAATTGATAAAGATGAGATAGGATTCAAAAGATTCTATAGTGTTAAACAAAAAGTTTCAGTCCATTTAGTTGAAGGCTTACTATGGTACTTCTTGAATAACTTTGAACAAGTAAAATATTTTTACTAATGTTATAACCATAAGTAAATGCATTATTGGAAGGACTAATCAAAGCTTTAAAGACTTCTTTGAGCATGTTAGGTATTAATTTTAGAAATTATCTTATAAATTACATTGCCATAAGAGACAGACCAGAAGTCTTATTGGTTGTGGCACCTTAACGATAAAGTATAGTAAGTTTCTTTTTATCTAATAGAGTGAAATAACATTAGAGAAATTATTAAGGATGGATAAAGATATAGAGTTTCCAACCAAATGTTAAGCCTTCTAGAAAAATATGTATTTAAATCATCAAGGCTAGTGCCTTATTTGCATTTAGATTAAACAAAGAATTTTCAATGTTTTTGGTAGTAAAAAGGGTTAGTAATAGAGGTCACTTGTGTTTGAGAAATATGTCTAATAAATGAAGAAATTCCCTGAAAAGGCTTAAAACCTGACCTAAATAGCTTAATGAACTTTTCAAAATGATCAAAAGCTACCTGCTTAATCACTTCTCAATTTGCTTTAGGTGAATATTCTTCAAATCATTTTAAAGATTATCTTGAGCTAAGTTTAGTTTCTTTTTGGATTCATTAATTGTTGACTATAGATTGCTTATCGAGGAGCTATTTGATATTTGAGTTCCTTCTTAATTTCTTGAAGTTTCCTTATACACTTAAAGGCCTTAAACCTATTGACCTAAACATTCAAGCCTCATAAAACTATATCTTCAAAGCTTAGCAATCCCAATAGGTAGTTGTTAAATCTAAAAGGAGATTTCTTTTTGCTAACTTCAAATTAAGGGTAAAGTAAAAGATGAATTTTAAAAGAAAAAAGACACGTCATCAAATAATTATAGAAGGGGAACTCTTTTAATAATAAGGTCACCACTACTAGTTGGACTCCAAATTTTAAAAAAATGTCATGTTATTATATAACTAATAGAATTGTAAAGAAGTAAATAGTTCAATCAGTTGGGAGTCAGATTCAATAGGTTTTGAAAATAATGGGATTCTTTTTGACAATTTGTAAATGCTAGGGTTTGACCTATATTTTTAGTGAAAACCTTAAATTTAAAAAGGTATTTTCCTATAGTATTTCTTACTTAAGACTTCTTTGTTTAACTGTTAACCATTTAATGACTATAATATTATCCAAATTGAAGAATTCAAAACCTATACTAGTAAAAAGTTGCACGCACATTGTCAATTATTGCAAATCCAACTCTATAAGCTTCATATTACCTAAAATTCTACTCTATTTTTTTTAATCAAAAACAATCACAGTCTCCAAGCACTCCCTCTCCACTACTCCATTTCTAGTAAATCATCTCTCGACAAATAATAAGGTAATTATGCTAGAAATTTTTCTTTACAAAAATTGTTACCATAACTATCTCTTTACATAACCCTAACTAAGAAAACATCTTTATAACATTAAAAAATGTTACAATATTTTATATTTTATATTTAATAATATTTGATTATTTCTTTCTTTGAAAACATACATTTCTCTAACAAAATAATGTAATATAGAAACTATTAAAGTATTGATAAAATTTATTATTATTTTGTTGTTGTTGCTAGTCACTTTTTATTTCTTTAATTTTTAAGACTTCTTTTCTTAATTCAGTTCATAACATTTTCTTAAAATATCTTTTCTAACCATCCTTTTAAGTTGTAGTAAAGCCAATAATTATACCTTTACATACTTGTTAATCTATGTTAGCAAATATAGTTATATGAATTAACATTAACATTTCAATTGTCTAAATATATAAGTTACCATCTATATTCCACTACCTTATTCTACTTCTATCATATTTTGAAAAGATTACTTATTATATTTCCTTAAAATCACAATTCCATAAGTAATGGTCTATTATAGTAGTGTTTTACCTTATAAACCATACTATATTTTCTATTAACTTTATTAAATTTTTAATTCTTGGGAAAGCATTTTACTAATATCCTCTATATCATTACCTAACCCTTCTACTTATTTCTCCAAAATATTATTTATCTATAAAGCACCCTACTCCTATCCGACACATGCCCGTACACCCATCAAATGTCAAGCATATGCCCGACTGAAGCAGCGTGCTAACTGTATCACTTTCACTTGTCTCATGGCATCATAATTTAAAAATATAAATATCACAATGTCTAAAACCCAAAATTTACTCATTTCATTTCATCAAAACGTGAGATACAATGTAGAATTACATACAACATCCATGTATATACAATATCAAAGACCTATCAGAGTCTACAACTCTATTTACAAAATATGCCACATATATGAGGAATTTTACAAAAAGTTATCTAATCCTTCAGTCCCAACTGACCGACCTTTGAGCCATTTCTTCTATCCCAAAAGTAGTACTAAGCTTCTTCTAGAACATCTTAGTATTTAAGTCACCTCTCTCGTACTTGAAAAGTTAACGTTGTAATTTTGGTGAGTTTTATGAACTCAGTGAGTTAACTATCCTCGATGGTTCGCCCATAACACATATCACATCAACACATACAATCACATAATTCACATCATTTCATTTATCATCATGTAACATACTTAAACACTTTATTCACAATTTTCACATTTTTCATTCAACACAATTTAATAATACATTGCAATTATTCAAAACATACATATCAAATGTATATGCAATATTCATGAGACTCACATTAGTTTATTATGTTGTTGTGACCCAGTGACTTTTTCACTATCCCATATCTGTTGTGGATACCGGGCTCAATAATAATGTCTCTTATCCGTTAGGGATACATAGTTCAGTTTACATAGTGAGCCAGACATTCTAAACTTTAAGCTCTTTTTCATTGGCAACTCCGATCATAACTGCCTTTATGTTGTCATGCATTCATGAAATGAAATGCATCACATGTATTCAGTCAATCAATTGTGCTCAATCTTACACATT
>JANZXP010000005.1:35193357-35208892 GCA_027576715.1 Erythroxylum flavicans
GGGTCTTTAGTGAGAAATGAAGGAGAGAGCAAGATGGGAGTAACAATTGATAGATGAAAGCAAGGTGCAACATTGATGAAAGCTTGGTAAATCAAAAATTGTGAAGAAGGATAGAAAAAGAAAGTTACAAAGAAAGTGAAAGAAGATAGCAAGTGACAGACAACAAAATACTTGCCTTTCACTAGTAAATATCGTATAGGATATGTGGGGAGTGGTAGTAACACTTGTCACTACCACTTGTCACCTTCCTATTGTCCCATTTGGACCCCTTTTTAATAGCTAGTCCATTTATTTCCAATTTCTAATCCAATTATCTCCAAATTTGAAGTGACACATGTTAATAATTCCTAATGCCATTTGTCAATTATTTCCATTGTCATCCATCACTTATTTCTACTACTATTTGTCAATTATCCTGTCACTTGGCATTTTTCCTAGTGTAAAAATATCCAAAATTCTAGAAATGTCCTAAATTTTAGCAAAAATCCTAAATCAATACTTATACACACTAATTCAATTTTCAATACATATAAACCACAATTCACATCATAATCACATAAAATCAATTATAACCAGAAAATGTCAATGAATGCATGTACAATCGTTTTAATGTGTACAAAAATTAATATTCACATGTGTGTATGTATGCTATATTATGTATGAGCATGAAATGTATTTTCTAACTTCTTAATAATCTCTCATGTACAATATTCTAGGGTTCTAACCTTTAACATGGGATAACGAAATGTTACAATCTACTTTTTATTTTTTATTTTTTAAGACCTTCTAATATATCCTTATATTGAAATATGAATCTGTTGATGGTATACTTAGCCATTGATTTTCTTCTTTTTGAAAGAGTATTTGAATAATGTAAACACTTACTTTTGTTAGATTTTTGTATATTAATAATTCTAGTTTTCAATTTACCTATATTGTAAATATAATTTTTTATAATTATTTTTATACTAAAAATTTGTAATTTTAAAATGTATAACCTTATGCTTTTCTTTTGATAAAAATGCTTTGAACCTTGTAACCTTATCATTATCACCTACTTAGGTGGATGGATGGTTTCTACAATTTTCTCATTAATAGTTTATATTATTTAACTATTTTCTAATACATTAATCATTTAATAACATAATTTGAATTCTTAAACTCTTAGAAAAGTTTATATTTATTGTTTGTTAACCTATTTCTTTGAATTGTTTAGCCATAATCTCCTTTTGCTTTCCTTTTTTAATATTATTTCAAACCATTTTCTTTCATCTCTGTTTCCCTTTAACATATAGTCTTCTTTTAATGTTCTACAATTCATCTTAAATAGTTACGAGGATGGATAGTTTATTCCTCAAATTGCCTAATTCCTTAACACACACTTGTCTCATGTTCAATTTCTAGTACAATAGAGGAAGGAAGCCCATTCATGCCATAATGATAACATGCCTCTTATGACCATTGTCATAGTTCATTATCATCTTTATATGGTTCAAAAGATTAGTAATTTTCAATGCTAGATCCAAAAATTCTTGATTGTAATGCCAATCCTAAAGATACAACATAACAAGAGCTAAATTATATATAAATGGAGGAGATAAAAATAAAAATAAAAAATTAGGATTAACGAAACAACAATTGAAGATTTTTTTGACAACAAAGCCAAAAACTTGACCTAGTAAATTTGCAAATGATAAAGTCAATTGTAGTAAGTCTATAAAATTGGATTAATCCATCATATAGATCTCATAGGAATTATATTTCTACGTCTATTAATCCTGGTTAGTAACACTAAAATAAATAATATTTAGGAAAATAATTATATTGCTAAACTAACAAAAGCAATAATATACCTCTAAAGAGAAAATAAGATAACAAACGTTAGGACTTTGGGGTTCACTTATATGGAATTATAATTATTATGCATGATTCATTTTCATGGTTGAAATAACAATTAACCTAATATACCTATACCCTCTCTCAAGGCACATAGGTATATCTAATTATGCAACTAGCGCCTCTTGATCTATAATTTAACCTAATCATAGTGAACAAATCCTACTCCAACTTTTGTTCCTTTATACAATATCTAAGATTAAATCTAAGATGGCAGCCACGAATATAACAATTAAGAACAAAGAGAATAAATTTAACTAACAAATAACAAAATTATGCTTACATAATCAAAATATTCATTCCAAGCTACATTTCGCTTACCTTAAATATGATTTTAACTACTATATATAATGAAAATAAAACTAAAATAAGGCAATCTTAATATAAAATAAAGAAAGGAAGAAAGCAATAGAAAAGTTATCGGTCTCCTCTTAGCTCTAAATCCCTTTTTGATGTATAGTAACCCTATAACTAAAAGCTTGGTGATAAAGGAAGTCGTCTCAACCCTCCAAAGTCCCTGGCAAGGAAATCTAATGATAGTATTTATAGGTAAGCTTATAAAGATTTAATTCCATAAATCCCTCATAGTCTGATCTAAATGACCTAAACAATTTTCCATAACTTTTTTTGATCCCTTCTTATCTATAATGACCAAGTCAAACTCCTAAATTAGAAGCACACATCTAATTCTCCTTGGTTTAGCCTACATTTTCATTAGTAAGTACTTGAGAGTTGCATGATTTGCATCAAGAAGCTTGATCACCTCTATCTTGACCACTTCTTGCATTAATGGATTGATGTATCCTTTGAGGTTATAACTTTGGACTAAAATCATTCTCCAAATTATCTTATATATGCATATAAAGGGACTAATCCCTTTTTATCTTAATGTTTCATCCAAATGCACGCTTGTGCTACTTAAGTACACGAATCAATTTCTCCTCCAAATAATTATTCAAGGAGGAGGAAATAATAATAAATAAGTTAAATTCACTATTAAGAAAAACATATTTGAAATTAAAAGGAAGAGTTTTAAGTTCAAGTATAGGTGGCTCCCTAATCATTCGTGTAAGTGGCTTGGTGTCAAACCTCTTCATGTGCAAGAATTTTAGTTAATAAATCTCTTTTCCCTTAACAACACCAAAACCACTATATAAGACCTAAAAAAAGGTTAGAAATAGCTCACAAAATAGTAGGAAAAACAACAAATGAATCAGATGATAAGATGCTTCATGAATTGGTCAAAACTTTAAAATTGAGCATATTTTCATCTACCACTTTAGATGGTATATGAGAAGGCATCGTAGCTTTTATTGAACTATATTTTATGTTGATTTTTTCTAATAATTTCATCATTATTGCCATGTTAGCTTAAATATTAAAAATTAAAAACAAAAGTAATATAACAAATCCTTTCTTCTCTAACATCTTTTCGCCAACTTCTCGAGGTAGTCAATGCAGTTGGAGATTGTACTAACTACTGATGAATAATTACATCAATATTACCATCTATAGTTGAAGAAGTAAACACAAGGTTGTGAAGAGACCAAGACTAATTAAACTGCCCTTGTTGAAGTCCTATACCTAAATCATGTTGCTATGAGTTGTTAAAGCCCCCTGCAAATTTATCATATTTAACTTATGCCAAATAACATCACTTACCATCACCATGAGCTTTTCATATGGGTTTTGCTTCTTCTTCATTGGTTTATAATGGGTTTATTCATTTTCACGGGGTGCATACTTGTTTGGGGTTAGCTTATCAAGTGTTTAATGAAATTTTTTTAGAGATGTCATTTCTTAGACTTTGATGATTGACGCTTAGCCGTTATATAATTGTTATAATAAGGCTTTGGAACTTTTTAATTCCACACTAGCGTAAAACTAAACAAGTACAATAACATACAAAAACGAAATTTTGGTTTCATAGAATTCCATAACTGTTGTTTACACTACTTGTGTGTATAGTGAGCAAAGCTATTAATGCTTTTGAGCAAATGATAAATGAAGGAATTATGCTAGACATATCACAATTGTCACTTTATTATTTGATTGTAGTGATGTTGGTTTATTCATTGATAGCCAAATATGTTTCCAAAACATGAAAGGAAGTTATAATGTAAAACCCAAAAGGGGACGTTTAATCAAACTCTTAAAAATATTCCACCTTTAAAAATATTCCACCTTTTTGTTTCTCAAAATTGCATAATGTTTTTGTCTGTCTAAAAGTTCAGAGAATGTCAAAGAACAAGATAATTATTATTTAAAATTTTTTAAAAATTTAATTTGATGTAATATTAATAGGCCACGTGGTGACCATATGTGTAATAAGTCTATCGATGTGGTGTACCACGTCAATACCATTAAATATAGAGATAATAGTGAATGATTTTTGTAAAAAATTGAAAGTTCAAATATTGCCACTCTTGAAAGATCATGTTAATATTGGCTAATTTGGTTAATTCTTTATGTATTGTATCTGTGTTAATATCATTTTTTTATAAAGTGCTAATATTAATTGTATTGAGTATGACATTCAAAGTGTTCCATTCTTGAACATTTTTAATATTAAATTACTAATCAAAACATTTATGCGTCAAATTGCGAATATAATTTGATTATTTTTAATATATTTGCATAAAAAAGAAATCATTTGAAATATTAAAATTTAATATGTTACTTATAATTGTATGATGATAAACTTACCTGATTTTTACTTTTAAAAAATAATTATACTTTTAAATAATTTTATGATCTCTTTATTATATATTTAGAAGGCTCGGTAATAGTTTGGAAAACAATTATGAAGAAAATACTTTTTATTTTAAATGAATTAAGAATAATTTTAAACTTATTTTAACAATAAAAGTAGAATATATTATTAAAATAATCTCATATATTGCTTATTTCTTATTTATTTAGATATAATAAAAAAGTTGATGTAAATACTTTACTTCAAAACACATTTTTTGACTATTTAAATAATGTTAGAAGATTTGAAATTTTTTTATAACAATGAAATACAACCTCTTTCAAAAGCATACGAAGTGCATTGTGCACCCATTGACATTGGGTTAAGTGTTTAATTTTAATGATAAAATTTAATATAATGATTAGAATAATAAATATGTCGTTTTTACATAAATTTCGTATTATTTCTCATTACTATTTTAAAGGCTTTTAACTATTTTAATGAAGATTAATAGAAATAAAAATGTGATTAAAATTTTTTTATAAAGAATTCAAATAAAAAAGTAGTAGTCCAATTATTAAAGAAGAAGAGATATAATTAGAAATATAAATCTATTATTATTATTATTATTATTATTATTATTATTATATAATGATTTAAGATATTATTTAATATTGTATTATATTAAAATTAAAATTAAAATCGGTAAATCTTTCTATAAAAAAAGAAAAACTCAGCCGGCAATCAGAAAGCTGGTTTCCATGGGGTACAGTACGTGTGAAGAGCAGAACTTTCCCAAATTCCATTGGCTACATGTGATCAGATCCCCATTATTTCAAAATTATCATTCACGTTTCCCCGCCCATATAATAATTAACCAGACGACACTTATTCGGTCTTTCACTTCTTCACTTCAGTCCCACTTCCACACCAACTGCCATTGCTAAACCCTTTTTTCTTTGTACAAACAAAAATTAGCAAAATGGAAGAAGAAGACCAACGTAAGATTTTAGATCTAGTCAAAGAGCTAGTTCATCGCTTGCTCTTCCAAAACCCTAATTCCCAAAACCCTAACTCTCCTGATTTCAGTTCTTCTCTTCGCTACGCAATTCGCATCTTGCAGAGTAGATTAACCCCTTCCGTTTCGATTGATGCCGCCGCCATTGCCGAAGCCGTCAAGCGCCGTCTCGCTACTCAGGGTAAGTCCTCTCAAGCCCTTACCTTTGCTGATCTTTACAACAAGTTCGCTTCCAAGACGGGGCCTGGCAGCATCAATAACAAATGGGCAGTTCTTTATTTGCTCAAAATCATATCTGAGGATCGGAAGTCTGCGGAAAGTGCACCTGGTTCTACGTTTTTGTTGCCTAATTTGGGATTACACGACTCTGAATTGAGCGACGACACGCGGGTTCCTAAGAAAGATGACACAGGTTGGAATAATGGGGTTTTGTTGGTCACTAAGGATCCAGAGAATTTGCGTGAGATTGCGTTTAAAGAATTTGTGAATTTGGTTAGAGAGGAAAATGAGGTCTCTGAGGAGGTTTTGGTGAGAGATGTCCTTTATGCTTGCCAAGGGATTGATGGGAAGTATGTAAAATTCGATGCAGATGTTGATGGGTACGTTTTGCCTGATGCAGTTAAGGTTCCTCGAGGCACTAGACTTATGGTTAGGAAGTTGTGTGAGTTGGGTTGGCTGTTTAGGAAAGTTAAAGATTACATTTGCGGAAGTATGGACCGGTTTCCGGCTGAAGATGTAGGAACTATAGGGCAGGCTTTTGGTGCTGCCTTGCAAGATGAACTTACGGACTATTACAAGTTGCTGGCTGTGCTTGAAGCACAGGCAATGAATCCAATTCCGTTAGTTTCAGAGACTGCTAGTTCAGGGAATTATTTGTCACTTAGGAGATTGTCAGTTTGGTTTGCGGAGCCGATGGTTAAAATGAGGTTAATGGCGGTGTTGGTGGATAAGTGCAGAGTTTTAAGAGGTGGGGCTATGGCTGGGTCTATACATTTGCACGCTCAGCATGGTGATCCACTTGTACGCCAATTCATGAGGAGTTTACTCCAGAGAGTATGTTCTCCACTTTTTGAAATGGTGAGGAGTTGGGTTTTGGAGGGGGAGCTAGAAGACATTTTTGCTGAGTTCTTTGTTGTTGGTCAGCCAGTGAAAGCAGAATCACTCTGGAGGGAAGGTTACAGGCTCCATTCTGGTATGCTCCCTTCATTTATTTCACAGACCCTTGCTCAGAGAATTTTAAGGACCGGTAAGTCAATAAATTTCCTTAGGGTTTGTTGTGATGACCGTGGCTGGGCTGATGCTGCAACAGAGGCTGCTGCTGCCGCAGGGACAACAACAAGAAGAGGAAGCCTTGGATATGGTGAATCAGATGCACTTGAAACTCTGGTTGCTGAAGCAGCAAAGAGAATTGATAAGTATTTGCTGGATGTCATGTACACAAAGTTCAAATTTAAAGAACATTGTCTTGCAATCAAGCGTTATTTGCTACTGGGGCAAGGTGACTTTGTTCAATACCTAATGGACATCGTTGGTCCAGAACTTTTTGAGCCTGCTAATACTATTAGCTCATTTAAACTAGCTGGATTGCTAGAAACTGCAATTCGATCATCTAATGCCCAGTATGATGATCCTGACATATTAGATAGGTTGAAGGTCAAAATGATGTCACATGGCACCGGAGATAGGGGCTGGGATGTTTTCTCACTGCAATATGATGCTAGAGTTCCATTGGATACTGTGTTTACAGAGTCTGTTATGGCAAGGTATTTAAGAATATTTAATTTTCTGTGGAAGCTGAGACGTGTAGAGCATGCACTTATTGGTGCCTGGAAGACTATGAAGCCAAATTGTATTACTTCACATTCTTTCACTAAGTTGCAAGGAGCTGTAAAGTTACAGTTACTCTCAACTCTGAGACGATGCCAGGTTCTCTGGGATGAGATGAATCACTTTGTTACAAACTTACAATACTATATCATGTTTGAAGTTTTGGAGGTTTCATGGTCTGATTTTTCAAATGAGATGGACATAGCAAGGGATCTGGATGACCTACTTGCAGCACATGAAAAGTACCTCCATTCTATTGTGGAAAAATCTCTTCTTGGTGAACAGTCTCAACCACTGTACAAGTCGCTTTTTGTATTGTTTGACCTCATATTACGATTCAGAAGTCAGGTAGATCGATTGTATGAAGGCATTCATGAGTTACAAGCCAGGTGAAGATTTTCTGTAGTGTCAGCATATAACAGATGAGCTAATTCTAGTTTTGTTTATTTTTCTTTCTTCAATATTCCTGTTGAAGAATGTCTGTGCTTTACTTTATGCAGAACCAAGGCATCCTCTTTACCTACTCTAGACAAAAACAAATCACGGAGGCAGACAATAGATAATTCTTCAGATCCTGGATCTTGGATTAGTGATGGCAGGAAGGCCTTAACGCAACGTGCTGGGGAATTTCTTCGAAACATGGGGCAGGAACTGGATGCAACAGCAAAGGAGTATACAAATTTGTTTGAAGGTTTCTTGTCTCAGTTGCCTCTGCAGCAACATGTGGACTTGAAGTTCCTCCTCTTTCGGCTTGACTTCACTGAATTCTATACTCAGTTGCATTCTGTTATATAGAAAAGCCTCTAATCTGTCTAAGTTCAAACTAATTTGTATTCAAAGGCACAGAAAAATACTTCAATTTGACAAGTTTGTTGTGGAGTGACTGAAAAGTCCTACTGTACCTTGCTGACATTCAAACCAACCTTTGTGTGTTTGGAGGCTTGATTTTTAGGTACTTGAACATTCTGGGCTCCTGGTTGCTTTATTCCATTCCTGATATTGCCTTTTGCTGGGGATCTGACTTTTTTTTTTTTTCTTTCAGATGGTGTTTGCACTTTTCTGATGACTGGAGTGGAAGTTTGCATACTTGAGGTATTTTTGTATCAGTAAGTGAGGGTGGTAAAATGGTGGTAAACCTTTTCAAGACAACAACTCGATTGTTATGTGTTGGTTTCCTTCTAATTGTTACAGGCTTTATATCCTGAGCTTGTACATCTGTACCATAGTTCTGTGTTGGCTGAATGATAAGTGATATGCTTTGGTTTTAGAATTTCTTCTTTTCCACAGTGCTTTATATTTCAGGTTTCTCGGAATGAAATTTCTCGTGATCCTTTTCTAGACTTGTAATCATTCTTTTTCTGCGATAATTTGTTATTGATAGCTTTTGAGGGTTTCAAAGGGCACTGAGTTGATTGATGTGAAGTTTCTAGTGTCAAATGATCATGAAGTACTGGAGAGAGTTTTTTCCTAGTTTAACTCATTATGATAGTTGGAAATTGGATCAAGTTTGGGCAAAAGTATCACTGTATAAGATTTCTCATGGATGTATCATGCCCCCAAGAGAATAGGACCTAGATCAGTTCATTTTTTTGAAAAACATTAGGACATCTTGCTTAATTCTGAGCATGAAGAGCTTGCTTTTTTATGTTCAGGATTTTTCTTACAAGAGGCACATGGTTTCTTGTTCTTTATGATTCAACCCAGAAGCTGTGCCAAGGAACATGCTGCAGCTACTAATACTGGGATGGTTGGTTGAGAAAAATAACTTCTTCGGTTGTTTGGACCAATATTCTGAAAGAAGCTGTGCAAGATTCAACCAGTGTGATCAATAGTTATCTCATGTACTTATGAAGTTCTAAAGTTGTCTTCATTCCATTATTCAATTTATTCTGAAATGTAGATTTTGCTAAAATGTACCCACTTTGTGTTTTCTTTTGCCCACCAACTTTGGGTTGACTCGTGAATTATATACAAGTTGCCTTCGGTATTCTTAGAATTAAAATTGTTATTGTCAATTCTAATAACTTGTGACAGACCTAATTTCAAAAAATTCAAGTATTATTTGTTTTTAAATTTTAGAATGAGCAAGAAAGAATTCAAATATTGAATTTCTAGAATCTCGTTAGTTATTATAAAGTTGTTACAAATTTATATTTAGAATTGTAATTACGGGAAGTAAGTGAGCTTGTGGCTAAGGTCACTGTGAATTCTCAGATGCATGACTTGCATCAACCATTAGATTGTGTAATTCTCTTTCATTAAGTAGCAAGAAATGTAATGAATTAATCCAATTCGGAAAACAAAAAAAACTCTTTATGACCATACTTTCAAGCTCTAAATTCTTGGGCTGCAAAACAATGGCAAAACTTGGGATTACGGTGGTACTGTTAAATGATCACAATATTTTCTTATTTAAATTCAGCTCCATCTTAGTGGCTCAAAGAATATTGGAATCTAGACCATGGTTTTGTAATCTAGAACCCCTGCTCCTCTAGTCCTAGAAATTAGGGCAGAAACTAAAAGACCTCAAGTAGAAAAAGATACATGTTTGGGGTAATATTCATAATATTCTATTAGAATATCGGACCATAAGGAGTCTTAGTCATCTAAGGAGCTATATTTTACGTAAATGAACCCACAACAACTCTGAAAAGGGTAAGTTATGCAAGTATTTGCATCCTAGCGGATTCTGCTAAAGAACTACCAGAAATAATCCCCTTCCTAAGACTAAATGAAGAGGGTTTTCCACTTAAGGATCAGATGCTAGTATTTTACAATTAGAAACCTAAAGTACATGAGCCTAAACAACTATAAAATCTTACTTGTAGGAAACTTGAAAGGGAGAGGCTACTAGCCTAAAAACAAGAGAGGATGGATATTTGGATACCAACACCCTAAAGGACATATAGACTGATGGTGGATTGGAAAAATCAAATGTAAAGGAAGGAACCAACCTAATGGAGATTGAAGGAACTAGTAATATGGGCAGAGAGGAGGTGAAGATATAGGAAAACTATCCCCTCACTAAGGATGGTAAGAGGAAGAATAACATTAAGGAAACAACCTCGTTGGGCTCTCAACTACATAGCTTCCCTTCCTCAAGTCATAGGAAAACAATTACAACTAAAGAAACTATAAATACTAAACAAAAAGAGGAGGAACATGTCTATAGGGTTACTAGAAAAAGTGATAAAAAGAAGAAAAAAGCCTCAACATTCTCTCCCTAATGACTATTTTATGTTGGAATACCAGAGGGCTCAATAGTCCTAATAAACAACAAATGATAGCAGACTATATCAAGGAAGCCAAGCCTATTTTGTTAAGACTCTTATAAACAAAAATAAAGGATATTGAGGGAAGGAAACATGTGTTCCTAAGGATAGGTTAGAATGTCCTTACTAACTTGGATTGTTATTACAACGGTAGAATTATAATGCCCTATGATATAAAGGAATTATAGGTATAGCCTTTGTCGATGGAGCAACAACTAATTCACACTAAAGTCTGAATAAAAACTCAGACATCAATTATCAATTCACATTTATTTATGCCTTAAATAATAATTTCTCAAAGAGACCCCTTATGGAATTCTCCAAACAAATTAGGAGACAATATGAATGACGCTTAGATGATTGTTGGGGACTTCAAATGCATGTTAAATGACAGTGAAGTTGAGAGAGATACTACCTACCTAAGGAACAACTAAGAGGAGTTAAGGAAATGTGCATAGACATTCACATAGATAAATAAGTTGAAAGGGAAGTGGTTGATTAGGAATAAATTAGACAAGTTTTGGATAATTATCTATAGCTTCAGAGATTCTGAAAAAGAAAAGTTATTTTTAATAAGCATCTCTTATTAGATCACACTCTAATATTAGTCCATAATATATACAATATGCAAATTAGAAGATATTGCTTCAGATTCAACAACTATTTAACACAGGTTGTTGGATTTGAATTTTTTATTGATAAAGGGATAAGGATAAACATTTCTAGAATCAAAATGCTCTATGTATAAAAAGATTTCAACCAATCAAAGAAAAGATGAAACATTTAAAAAAGGTTATTGGACTTAGCACTTCAAATGTCATTATAGAAGCTGAAAAAATGTTGGAAGCAATCTAAATGAAGCTAGATAAAACCCCTCAGGATAAGAAATCAAGAGAAGTTGAAATAAAGGCTTTGGATCATTAGACCAAGACTTTGGAAATGCACAGCTCCCTCATCAAATAGAGATATAGGAACTTGGTTACAAGATGGAGACAAGAATACAAAATTTTTCCATAAAGCTATCCCAGAAAGGAATAATATAAAAAAATCACTTCCCTAAAGAAAGAAAATGGCAAGATACTCATTCTAAAGGAGGAACTACACTTGGAGGCTTACAATTACTTCTTTGAAACAATTGGCTCATCTTGAAAAGCTAATTCCAACTTAGAGTAGGTGGTTAATATCTTAGAGAACAAATTTCAATGAAGCTAATTGAGAGCCTAATTAAACCTATAGAAGTTGATAAGGTGGAGAATGCACTCTTCTCCTTGTATCTACACAAGGCAAAAGGCCCTAATAGCTACAATGCATATGTCTTCTAAAAAACTTGGGGGAAAGTTAAATACATGGTAACTGAGGCAATCATAGAATTTTCAATAATGCATTCTTATTAAAGGAGATAAATAAGACACATATTACCTTAATCCCAAAGTTAAGTACCACTAACACCATACAAGATTATTGGTCTATCTCATATTGTAATGTTCTATATAAGATTATTGTAAAAATCCCCACCTACAGACTCAAATTGGTGGTTGAACATATTGTGGATGTCTCACAAAGTGCCTTTATCAAGGGCAAGTTAATAGAAGATAATATCTTATTAGTACAAGAACTCCTCAAAAGCTTTAAAAGATAAATTTAAGCAAGAAATATAAAATTAAGGTGGATTTTCAGAAGGCTTTTCACACATTAAATTGGAATTTCCTATATAAAACCTAAAAGCTTTTGGAATAGTAGATTCCTCTATCCATTAGATAGGCCAATGCATAACCACTACCTCATATTACATATTAATTAATGGTAAACTTACAAATATTATCAAAGGAGCTAAAGAACATAGGTAGGGGGTCCTCTATCCCCCTACCTATTTACTTTAGCTATGGAGGTTCTCATAAGGATGGTTAAGGCTGTTATAAGGAATGGTAACTTTAAGTTTCGCTCAAAGTGTAAGGCACTACAAATAGTTTTCTTATCCTTTGTAGTTGCCCTAATGCTCTTCTATAACGCTGACAAGAACTTAATTTGTATACTTATGGAAGCATTGGACTCCTTTAGGGAAATATATGGACTTGCCATAAACAAAACCAAGAGTTTATTACTAATATCAGGACAAGTTGAAACATAAGTAAATTCCCTATCCAGTTTGACTAGTCTAAGTGGTCCAAGCCCCTAATCACATACCTAGGCATTCTAATTACCTCAAGAAGACCATCTAGGTCATATTTTAAATCATTATTAGAAATAATTTAGAACTGGCTAGCAAGCTAGAAAAGTAAGATACTTTCTATGAGATGAAGAATCCAACTAGTGAACGCAGTACTTAGCAACATATATGCTTACTAGACCTCCCATCTATGGTTTCCTAAAAATTTGAATAAGGAAATCAATAGAATACTTCATAGATTCTTGTGGGACATAGAAGCAATAACACATTGGTAAAGGTTAAGTGGGCTGAGGTTTGCAAACCTAGAAGGGAGGGTGGTTTTAGAATAATTCTAATTAGGACCACTAATCAGATTCAGATGCTCAAAAGATTCTGGAGGCTCCTAACAAACTCTAACACTCTATATGTGAGATGGGTTAATTCACATTATGCACACAAAGGCAATATATAGAAATAGATGTAACATGCATATTGCGCCTAATTAGAGGGAAACTCAACACTAGAGATATAATAAAGAAGTCCATGAACATACCTGAGGATTGTGTACTTTACAGAGAGGAACCTAAATCCGTTAACCACATGTTCTTCGAATGCCCTTGGAGCTACGTAATGGGAATGTGTCACAATGGAATAAGTCTATAACAGTGGACTGAGATCCTCCACCGGTGTTGACAGAATGCCAAATAGAAGGACATTCAATGGGTCATCTACAAGATCACAATAGGCTTCACATTTAGCAATTTGGATTGAGAGAAATCAGAAGATGTTTAGGGGGGAAAAGAAGAAAACATAGAGAGGTTAATTTTTGGAATTACGAATGTGGTCAGTGAACACCTTCAACATTAAATCTACAACATTTTTGCATAAGGGAGCAGAAAGCATTATGGAGACTATAAGCTTATCAAACGTTACGTATTAGTTTTATTAACTTGTATTCAATGTAAGGCAAAGGAATTATCTCCTTTAGAACCAGGCTATTCCTGCTAGTAAAAATCAAGGCTAATTGTACATCAAGCCTTTTTTGTACATGCTCTTTGTTATATTTTGGAAATTCGTTAATTCAATTTAGTTTTCAAAAAAGGGTTCAAACTTACAATTATGAAAATGAAAATACTTAAAGAAACGTAAATTATAATGTATTACTATCACTTGTTTCATGTATATATATATATATACATCCATCCATTACTATAAATTGTAAATATCATCATTATGAGGAAAAATATCATAAGTATACACAAAAAATATCATTACTCTATGCAAAAAAAATTACTACCACTGTGTATAAAAAATAACACAACTTTATAGAAAGAATACCATAACTCTATAAAAAGATAAAAACACTATACAAAAAGAGACCACAACTTTATGAAAATACCACAACTTGATAAAAAAAAATCATGATACTATATTGTAAATAACAACAATTTATATTATGAAGATCATATGTCTTTACAAAAAATACCACTACCCTATATAAAATATATCACTTGTATATATTAAAACATCATGACATTTTATAGAAATACTATTATTCTATACAAAAAGTACCACTAGTTTATAAATACCATAACTTTATACATAAAATATCATAACTTTATACAAAGAATACTACTCCTCTATTTAATTAAAAATATCACGACTTTATACAAAAATATCTCCACTCTATAAGAAATATAAATAATTTATAATGTAAATACCACTAGTTTATGTTATAAATACCACATATCTATATAAGAAATATTATCACCTTATAAGAAAAATACCACATGTCTATATAAAATGTAGCACCATTTGACATGGAAAATACCACATATCTATACTGAAAAAATTACCATATGTTATGAAAAATATATTATTCTATAAAAAATACCACCAATTCATATTGATAATACGACAACTATATACCAAAAAAACACCATTGTATATAAAACATATTGCAAATCTAAACAAAAAAGTCAAGTACTCTATACAAAAGATATCACCATGTTATGCATAAAATATTGTTCCTATATACTATACATACTTTTTTTTAATGGTCTTATGGTACTTTCTATATAAACTAATGATATTTTTTTGTAAAGAGTTATGGTATTTTTGTATAAAGAGGTTATTTTTTTTATAGAGTTATGAGATTTTTTGTATAAAATTATGATAATTTTTGTATAGATTCTTAGTACTTTTTGTATGTAATTGTGGTACTTTTTCTATAAGGTCATAGTATTTTTTGTATATATTGAACCAAGGGAAGTTATAATCTATTTTTTATTATACCAAAATATAAGTACTAATAATGAGTTTTTTTTTCATAAAAGAAATATGAAAGAAATCATTTTCAGATACAAATCTAGATACATTTCATAAGGACACTCGAAAAGTTGGAGTTAAACTTATTCAAGTGAAGAACAAAATCAAGACAAAGGAAGAACAATGAACAACAATGTTATAAATGAATGTGAAATGTTTGTTATATGTTGATGGATTGTAAAACCGATCTACTTGTTTTATGCTCAAAAATCGCAAGTGAATGGGTCATGACTTGTAGTTAGAAAGAGCGGATATCGATCCCACAGGGATTGATGCCCAACACCACTTAATTTAGAAAAGACTTTGTTTAAGAAATAAAATTATTTAATGCAATTAATCTAGAAAATTAAATTAAA
>JANZXP010000005.1:35208992-35220348 GCA_027576715.1 Erythroxylum flavicans
ACTTGCTTCCTCTCCTTTCCTACACAAAAATAAGCAATTCTTACCCTCAATTAGCATCCAACACATAAGAACACAATAGAAATCAAACTTAATGAAAACATGCAAACTAAATCCTAAACTAGAGCGATAAGCAACCATTATGCAGGAAAACATATGCTAATTACCTATAAAAACATATTCTAATGCACATATATCATTATACTTCCTACTTTGTTATTTTAATATTTTAGAGGCTCACAATACAAAAATACATCATCATTTTAACTTATTTCATAAAGTCTGTTAATCATCCAGAGGAATTAAAGTTTTGATTTCATATAAAACTCTCTTTATCCTTAAAATATTCTTTTGGGAACATTTTGAGAAGTGTTTTAAGTCCAATCTACGTTAAGAAAATTAAGTTTCAATAGTTGAAGATGTTGAAATCATGATTTTGAGTATATTAGTTGACTAATATAGGTTAGAGGTTAGGTAATATGGCCTAAAGTTGTTAAAACTTTTGCATTAAGAGTTTATAGTAATATTGATCAATACATTTGTCGACTAATTTATCAAAATGTTCCACCGATGTCCCTATAACTATAAATATGTGCATTCAATATACATTGGTCGACCGACGTGCTACACTGGTCAACGACAGGCAGTTTTTGATTCCAACAACTAATGTAACACTGAAATCTTATAAATACATATTCTTTCGTTAGTTTAGAAATAAAAATTATTTTGTTATTCAATAAATACATTTTAAAAAGATTTTGTGAGCATTTATTATTGCATTTTGAAGTGAGTGACCCTTTAGGTTATTAAAATGATCAAGAAAGGTATGTGAATGCAACTACTCTTCACCTTGGAGAAAGATTGTAAGAAGAGTTGCCTTGTTAAAAAAGGAGACTTAGTGAAAATTCCAGAAAGTGTCCTAGAGAGTGGATGTAGGTAAGGATTATTTACTAAATAATTATAAATTAGTTTAGTTTTTTTTGTGTCAAGAATTCTCCCAGATAAGGGATAAGAAATATATAACAAAGAATTAAAACATCTTACTACAAACTAAGTGACACTTTCAGTTGTTATAAAACAAATGCCTACAAGCATGATATAATTTTCTTACGTTATTATGTTGCCACCCATTAGTGCCTTAATTAGATACTGAGAATTGAAAAATCTTGCCATAGACTAAATGAAACTATCACTTGCTATAAAACAAATGCCTATATGTATGATATAATTTTCTTATGTTACTATATTGCCACCCACTAGTGGCCCAATTAGATATTGCTTCTCGTAATCCTTTACACCATTTAGTTATAATATTATCCTATCTATTTCTTTTAATTATATATAGAAACTCCACCAATGCTTTTTATGAAGTGAAAGGATGAAAACTACAAACAAAAACATATTCGACTCCAAATTACTATCTTAATTATAAACTTACAAAGCACTTATTGCTTGAAAAATAAACATCAAAGACATTAAATATAACCATGTAGCCATTGGTGATTCAATGTTTTAACTTCAAATCATTTTCAGTATTTCTTGTGTAGTTGGTAATAATATGTAAGAAATCAATATTTGACAAAGATTTATCTAAGTTTACCTCTGCCTAAAAAAAATTAAAACATCGAATTCAATTTCGGTGGAACATTTATTTTCCTTCTTTTGACTAACAAAGATACTTAAACATAAGATTACTTCCCACAAACACTATATCCAATATGTAATTGCCCAAAGGAACTACAGGAACCAATGTATCAAGTGACAAATAGATGAAAACCTGCTATAAAGTTTTGAATTAATTGACACAGTCTCTCACCATATTACTTATGTAGCTCCCAAACTTAAAATATAAAAGGAAGTTGCTCAATTTTAGCTCAAACCTAAGGTCCTAAACAACATTAGAAATAACAAACCTACGATAATAATTTAATAAAAATTAAATCAATGTTAAATAATATTATATATACAATTTTAAATTCAAAGCATCAATTGCACTAATAAGAATATTATCCTATAAGTTAGTAAAAATACCTTTTCTTTGATATAGCTTTTCTTCATATGAATTTAACATATATAGAATCATTTGGAAGTTTAATGCAAGAAATAGACTTTTTCCCAACTTTCACCAACTTCAAACATGTAACATCACCTTCATTTTCACCTAAAAGCCTTAAATTATCTTTCCTAATTCCCTAAAATTCAATATTTGTGATATTAACTTCATCATGATACATACAAGTACTTGGTTAAACTTTAGGGGTCTTGCCCCCTCATTCACACTTTTTTTTATCTCTTCTATATTTTGTGACTTACTCATCCATTATTTTCATATTCCCCCCATCTCTTTCTCGATCCTTACATTTCAAATACAAAGTTAAAAATCATTATAACTATTATGCAAATTTATGGAAGGCTTTTTCCATATATACTAATTTCTTAAATTTCTTTTTGGTTTATCATTAGTGTTTCCTCACATATTGGGATTTGTTGTTCACTTATCTTATCTATTATTGACGTTTTAGGACATACCACAACTTCTTCTCTTCTATGTTGTTAACTAAAGCATCAATTACTAAACTTTGTTCATAAAGTATGAATCTATTTGGTGTTAACAATATTATTTCACATACTTGTCAAATTAGATGTTATTTGGATAATGTATATGACTTGATACAGCGCCTTACTCTAAAGTAGTTAAAGTGGGTGACCGATATGAGATTTGGTGAACTTAAAAAAATGGAGAGGTTTTGGATGAAGGGGGACCTTTGCTACTAGTTACATCTTTCTTTTGATCTAAATGACCTCTTTTTGAAAATTAAGGAGGATCAATTGAAAGAGATTTATAGGGATGCCATAACATGGATTATGAGTGTTATGAATAGAACTAAACCAGCATGCACAATAACTGATGAAGCTAAAGTGTTGAGACTTTATAAGGAATAAGAAATGAATGATCGGAAAATAGTTGTTTAATATATACTCGAAAAAATTAAGGCTAAGTGGACAAAGGAAAGTTTTCGGTGAAACTTCCTCCTCTATTTCTTAGAGTGTGTTTTTGAATCCAAACGCTAACTACAGTATCAACACACAATTGCTTGATACCATAGTTGATGTTGATAACTGAGGCAACTAGGTTGGGGATATTTTGTCTTGGACTATATTTGCAAGCATACTCACAGATCTAACCATGTTGTAAAGGCTAAAAGTATTATGCCTTATGCAGGTAGACGTAAAACTGTCTTAATAATGAGTTAAGGGTCTTAACAATTTGAAATTATTAATAAATATTTAGTTGAGTGAATCATCCCTTCAAGTGGGGTAAGATGGAAAGAATTACAATGTGAGATTACATCAATATCGATAAAGTGTTGGATGTTGATAAGGTATCCCTAACACAAGTATAGGAAGTTGAAGGTAATGTTATTTTTTTGATAATTTACAGTAACATTAAGAAAGATTGTTTACCAAGAATTAAATGGACTAACTACTTAACTACTTATAGATATGGATGGTTGATTACAATGAGAAACACCCTACAAAATGTCACAGGGAGTGAGAAGCAAAGAGAAAAATGATGAAGGTATTGTGGGAGGCAGCAAAAAGCGATCGAAGTTTCTTGCCTTGATCTTTCCATCACAGTTTCACTCAGTTGCGCTATTAACAACCTACAAATTAAACTTTTAAATTAAATTAAAATAACATCATCATTAAATTTATTTTCACATACATTTTCAATATCTATTATAAATACAACATATCTACCACTTGTCTCCCTTTTGCTTTCACGATCTTATTGCTTGTTTGTTGTGGAGGAGATGATAATTTCATAATAACTTGGACTCTTGGAATAAGGGCATAGATATCAACCACACTAATTACTTCATCTAATTATGTCATTATATTGGCATTTTAATGATATTTTTCACTTAAAGATAAGTTGTATACCATTAACCACACCTTACCATATTACAAATTAAATGTATTATCTATACATTTATTGTGAGATGAAATAAATTAATTTTCTTTTGTATTCATCTTTGTTTAATTTTTTTTAACATGTTAAAGTATGAACTAAACAAGCAATATTATTATATTATGCACAATCTCCTTGCTTCAGTTACATAAGATATGAAAATAGAAAGTGGGGAGGGAATGCTTTTGCGTATAATCTTTATAGATGATTTGTTGTTTCGAATACTTGACGATTATTTCAATTCTCTATTTATCAGAACTACTTCTCTACAGTTAACTTTTAAAAAAAGGCCATGCAACATGATATTATTCCTCCACCTTTTTCCTAAAAGGAAATTACCTATTTACCTTTTGCGTTATACCTCAATTTTAAAGAAGGATGAGGATTACGTAATCGGGCCAAAGAGAAAAGCAAGATGGTGATTTGAGTCAACCACGTTGGGGACCGAGTGGAGGCGTCCAAAAACCCTAAATTTCGAAAGAGAAAAAGAGGCACGTTCTAGACTCTTCTTCAAAATCAACAAATACTTCTCTTTGTGTAATAACTCCAGTAGGACTCAGAAAATTCTAGACTCTTCTGTTCTGTTGTTTGTTAAAGAAACTTCCAGATCTCCACCTTCCTTTTCTATTTTCCCACTTCTCTTCGCTTCCTCTGTAGTGAAGTTGCTTTTTGTGGAATGGCCAGGTATGGAGAGGGCGACAAACGTTGGATCGTGGAGGAGAGGCCTGACGGCACCAACGTCCACAACTGGCACTGGGCCGAGACCGATTGCCTCGAATACTCTCGAAACCTTCTCTCCAAACTTCTCTCCAACCTAACCGTCCTCGACGACGAAGGCAACCTCTTCGTCAAGACCAAGAAGATCGAAAAGCTCGACGGGGAGGCCTACGTGAACATCCGCAAGGGAAAGATCATTCCCGGGTACGAGCTCAGTCTCAGCCTCTCGTGGGAGGGAGAGGCCAAGGATGCCGAGGGGAAGACGCTTCTCAAGGTGGATGGTTCCGTGGAGGTTCCTTACATCTCCGACGAGAACGCCGATGAGGACCCCGAGGTTAGGATTACGGTTAAGGACGAGGGGCCTGTGGGAAAGAGGTTGAAGGAGGCTATGCTGAGTAAGGGAAAGGGGTTAATTGCAGAGAAAATTAGGGTTTATGTGCAGAGTATGGCCAAAGGCGGCCCTTGTAAGGATGAATTGGAGACCAAGAAAATAGCTCCAAGGAAGGATACGGTGACGACGGCATTGAAGGACCCTCCGGTTGTGGTGCCGGAGAAGAAGGTGGAGAAAAAAGAGTCGAAGAAGGGGTTTAAGACTATAAGTATGACGGAGAAGTTTAACTGTAGAGCTAGGGATTTGTATGAGATATTGATGGATGACAATAGGTGGAGAGGGTTTACTCAAAGTAATGCCAGGATCAGTAGAGAGGTTGGTGGGGAGGTTAGTTTCTTTGACGGTTCGGTTACTGGGAGCAATGTGGAGTTACAGGAAGGCAAGTTGATAGTTCAGAAGTGGAGGTTTGGGAGCTGGCCTGATGGGGCTATTTCCACGGTAAAGATTGCTGCTTTGATTTGTTTTTGTTGCTTGCGCGTGATCTTTGAAAGGCTGAAATTTGTATTGTGGAGTGATATTTTAGCTTTAATGGAATTGGGATGATTGTTGCAGGTGAGACTGACGTTTGATGAGCCTGAACCTGGCATTACGGTTGTGAAGCTGATGCATACTGATATTCCTGAAGAAGACAGGTTTGTTCTTCCTTTTCTGACGTGGATGGATCGTAATTACGTGGTCGGCTTGATTTCTTGATTTCTTTTGTTTTTCGGTTGTATTATGTGCAGATATGGGAATGCAACTGTGGCAGAGAACACAGAGCGAGGATGGCGTGACCTTATTTTCCACCGGATTCGCGGAGTTTTTGGTTTTGGCATATGAATGTCATACAAAAGTGTAATTGTTTCCGTCATGTCTTTCTTTCAGGAATGGAATTTGAAGCATTGGGTTGGCCTAATATTAACTGGTCAGGTGCTGTGCGCTGTCTTTGGTATCGGTGCCCATCTGATTGATTGTACTATTTTACGGTAACATAAATTCATTGTCGAGTCTCCAGTTCCGTGATCTCAAATGGACCATACAAGGTTTGCGAGATTGCCTGTGGTAATGTTTATTGCCACCGTATTCAGTTTTTATTATCCCAAGTTTCTTGCTTCTTGAGTTTGTTCCCTTTGCGTTTACTGTTGCAGAGGGGGCTTACTGTTTATTATCAAGTATGAAACATTGTAACGAACCCTCAATTTGACGTAACTGTGGTGAGATTCACTCTGAATGAATGGTATTACTGTCAAATGACTCCAGCGTTCCTCAAAAACTTGTTTGGATTTGGCTCATTTATGTTGATGGTATATGTATGAGCATTGTAATGAATGTACGGTGAATGCTTGTATAGGGGGAGTTCTTTGCTGGTTTGTCTTGTGGTATGACAATGGCATTTTTGTTTTAATATTGGCCAGGGGCACTTCTTGTGGGAAATATTTGTGTCGCATTAGTTGCCCATGTCAATAGGAGTTTGTTTTTTTAGTGGTTTTAGTTTGTCTTGGTTTTGTTCGTCTTTAGGAGAATACATAGCTTTAGGTGGTTTTATTGAAGTTTGTTGTCCTTTATTAGGAGTTAGTGGTTGCACTTTTTAGTTTCAAGCATATATCCGATGGGTTTTGCTCTATAAATAGGTTAGCTTTTTATTGTGAAAAGATGTCAATTGTTAAGAGTAACAAAAGTTCAGCTCTTTATTTCCAGTTTGTTTTTCTCTCTCTCTATATTTATCAGTGTTATGTTTAGAGAAAGTCTATGTAGCTTTCTTTCTTGTCTTTGGTATTATAAAGAGAAGTGTGGGGGTGTAATAGCCGAAGTAAAGATTAATTGTGAGATGAAAGTGACGTATTGTAGCTGTTTTTTCTACTCTATTTTGTTCTGCAGTAACAACATTACTGACAACTACGTTCAACTTGCAATCCCACGCATCAATTGTCAATATGACCGTTGGAGTATGTTTGACGGATAATTTCTTAAGATTCAAAGAATATTAGCAGGTTGTCTCTGAATCAACAGCTAACATTGCAGTGACAGATGCACAAAGAATAGAACTAGAAATACAACGTTTGAACGATATCAAAGCAGAAGGTTTTATCTTTCCGATTCAAGTGATCGCTCAATGTTAGAATCCATTCTCTGTACGTCCAAACATATTTGGGATTTTATTAAGAAGTACTAAGGTTGTGCAAGGGCAAAGAAACAATAATCGATCACATTATTTTTTCACAAACAATGGCAATTTTTAACAAAATGCGGATCATGATGACAAGGTAGAGGATGCAGCTATAGTTGAGAAGATTCTTTGGTCTATGACACAAATTTAATTGTATTGTCTGCTATATCGAGGAAGCTATTAAGGAACTTTTAACTGATGGATTGCAAAGTTCATGAACAAAAAATTAACCAGCAAGAGAAGAGCAAGCACACTTGACATGGAATTGCGATAAAGGACAAGGCAGATGCGGAGTTAATGGAAGAGGAAGCAATGATTGTGGCAACCAAAACTAGCACTACCAAAGCCTAAAAAATTAATTTCAAGGAAGAGGAAGAGAACAAGGAGGTCGTCAAAGACCAAAGTCAGTAGACAAGTCCAATATGGAATGCTACCGTTGTTATAGGTATGACCATTATCAGTCAGATTGTTGAACTAATTTGAATAGGCAAAACGGAGAAAGAACCATCTTTGTAGAAAAAGAAGAGGTGTCTCTTTTGATGCTGCGTAACGTGAACGAAGAAACTAAACAAAATATGTGGTATTTAGTACTGGATGTAGCAATCATATGGTGGAGATAAGTAGGTATTCTTTAAATTAGATGAATCTTTTCACAACACTTGTCAAAGTTTGGTGACAACTCTATAGTACTTGTTATGGGAAAAGGAAGGGGCATTTTCCAAACCAAGGAAAATCATACTATCTCTAATGTTCTTTTTTGTTCCAGATTTAAAGACTAACTTGCTTAATGTGGGTAGAGATTTTTATCAAAGATGGAGTAAGTCGAATCCAAAAAACAAAGTTGATCTTAATTGCTCAAGTTAACATGACTACTAATCGTATATTCACCCTTTATCTCCACAACATCACTCATTTATGCTTCTTAGCAAGTTGAAGGATGCGGCATGGCCATGGCATTTTTGCTATGGTCACTTAAATTTTGGTGGTTGAAGACTCTACGCTAGAAAATTATGGTAATTGGCCTTTTTCAGATTACTACTTCATCTTAAGTTTGTGAAGAATGTATTGTTAGCAAACAGCACTATAATCAATTTTCACAAGGATAGGGAACAAAGAATGTGTTAGTGCATCCTGACCTGTATGGTCCAATAAATCCATCTTCAAATGGAGGTAAAAGATATATAATTACCTGCATTGATGATTTTAGTTTAAAAATTTGGGGATACTTTTTACAATAAAAAAATGAAGCTTTTTGAAGTTTTCAAAAACTATAAAGCACTGGTTGAGAAAGAAATGGGCAACCTTATCAAAGTTCTTCATACAGACTGAGAGTATATCACACAAGAATTTGCAAAATTTTGGGAGAACTATGGAATCAGAAAGAAACTTATGACATCTTACATACCTCAACAAAATAGAGTTTGTGAGCAAAGAAATTGCACTATTTTGAATATGGTGCGAAGCCTTTTGACGAGGAGTAGCATTCCAAAAACTTTCTAGCCTGAAGTAGTTAACTGGAGCATTCATATTTTGAATAGAAGTCCCACACTTGCTATTCAAAATATGACACCAGAAGAAACATAGAGCAGACAGAAATTAATGGTAGATCATTTCAGAATTTTTGGATTTGTTAGCTATGCCCATATTCCAGACTGGAAGAGGACAAAGCTAGATGATAAAGGAGCTAAATGCATTTTTCTTGGTGTTAGTGATAAATGAAAAACTTATAACCTTTATTATCCTTTCACTAAGATTGTTATCATTTGTGATGTAGTTTTTTATGAAAGTTTTTGGCCATGGAATTATAATGTTGATGAAAAACAAATACCTGTTAACTTTGATAGTGTTAACAAAGAGGAGAGGCAGCAGCCTGCAAAAAATGAAGAACAAGTTTCACCAGATGGTCTAGTAGATGTTCCAAGCTTGGCAATAACAGCAGAAAATGAAGAAAGACCTTAATGTGGTAGAAGAGGACTTGCACGGATGGTCGATTATGAGGTAACTGGAATTGATCAATCTGAGGACCCATTTATACATTTTGTTTTATTTTTCAATTGTGATCCTATAGCTTTCGTAGAGGCTATCAAAGAATCAAAATGGAAAATGGATGAAGAAATTGCAGCCATTAAATAGAACAACACTTGGGGGTTGACTAATTTTCCAAAAGGACACAAGACAATTGGTGTTTAGTAGGTGTACAAGACGAGATCGAAGGAGAATGGAGAAGTTGACCAGGCACGCTTATTAATTAAAGATTATAAGTAAGAGTTTGGATTGGATTATCGAGAAGTCTTTGTTCCTATTGCAAGACATGATACGATTAGAGTGGTGATTGCATTAGCAACACAACATTCATGGCCTATCTTTCAATTGAATGTGAAGTTGGCATTCTTGCATAGTAATCTTCAAGAACAAATTCATAGAGTGTCTAAAGGAGATTCATCTCTTAGCTGCCAACAGAATATTTCGATACTTATAAGGGATTGCTAGTTATTGGCTATTTTACAAGAAAGTTGAAAAGTCAGTTTTTTTTGGCTTTACAGATGGTGATTATGCTAGAGATCAAGATGATAAAAAAAGCACTTCAGAATATGTTTCATGCTTGGTTCAGGAGCTATTTCATGGTCCTCAAAAAAGCAAGCAATTGTCACGTTGTCAATAATAAACCAGAAATTGTAGCTGCAACAGCTTGTACATGTCAAGCAATTTGGCTGAGGACAATACTTAAAGAGTTACATTTCAAGCAAGAGGGAGCTATTACAATTTATTATGACAATAATTATGCCATCAAACTCTCTAAAAATCCTATTCTACATGGAAGAAGCAAGCACATAGATATGAAGTTTTTGAGGGACCTCACAAGCGATGGAATCATTAATCTTTTCTATCGAAAGAGTGAAGATCAAATTGCTAACATAATGACCAAGCCATTGAAATTGCTTACGTTTCATAAGCTAAGAAAGCTACTTAGAGTTTGTGCACTTGATAAGTCTTATTAAACTGAATGTTTGAAAAAATTTAGGTCTCATTTGGTAACTAGTAATGAAGGAATCGAAATGAAAAAATAGGAATTGGAAAAAAAAGTGAGAATCAGAAAGGGAATAGAATTACTGATTATGTGTGTTTGGCATGCAAGCACTAAGAATGAGGTTATAAAAGTTAATAATTATACCAGTGTTTGGTATCAAATATTAATAATGGTTATGAAATTTTTTTACTTATTAAGGTTAGCTTTGATGAATAAAAGAAGAATTTGTAGAAATTATCATAGGTGAAGCAAAGCAAACCTATTTTCAAGAAAAGAAGATAAAAAACAAAACTATAGTGGCTAGGAAAGCCCTAAAGATTCTATGGGAAATTGGAAAAGTTGAAGTCCGCTGTGGCTTATAAATAGGAAGATGAGGAGATAAGGGGTGAATGATATTTTACTTTGTTATTATTAATTAGATGAAATTTTTATACTTATGTTTAATAATTATGTGATTGATTTTGTAAATAAATAATTAAATATATTATATTATTATTAATCAATATTTATTTATTTTTAATGATTAAATAGATTATTAATTTTTAAATAAATATGAATAATTTTTACGATAAGAATAAAAGTATCAATAAAACAAATAAAATAATTATTAAAGAAATTAATATAAAAGATAATTTTGATGATAATATTATGATAAGTATCAATATCTTGATAATATTTTGATAACAATATGATAATATTCTAATAATATCTTTATTTCTTATTCCCGATTTTTCATTCTCGCGTATACCCACACCTTCTTAGGAATAAAAGTCTTGGATTATTTAAGATTCATTCTAGTTTTGTTATTCCCTATGTTATCTATTCCCGGTAACCAAACAACTAAAAGTTAGGAATGCAGGTTGCATTGCCATTCCCACCTCTTCATTACTGGTTACCAAATGAGACTTAAGTATTACATACTAAGAGGGAATGAGACGGTGGTCGTCTTACCAACGTGTCCTAGATTGAACGACTCCAATTGTAACATCCCCTCACTTATGGGAAGGGCATTTTAGTCATTTTGAATGGGTTAGAAATATTGAAAGTGTTTTTGACATATTCATGCATTCATATATGCACATGAATAATAAATAGTGAATTTTT
>JANZXP010000005.1:35245012-35258757 GCA_027576715.1 Erythroxylum flavicans
AGAATTGCGGGAAATCGAGCATAACAAGATGGAGGAAGTGATGGACCAAATATAGTCAAGGCTCAAACTATAAGGGTCCGATAAGAAGAAGGTTGAGGAGCAATTACTAAAGGACAACCCCAACATTGTGAAGAAGGATGATCCAGGGGACATTTTCATCTCTTGTAGTATCAACAACATCATTATAGACAGGGCATTCATGAATTTCGGCATGAGTATGAATATGATGCCCTACACTTTAAGTCTTAAACTGGGGTTACGAGAGTTATTGCCCACTAAATTTTTAATTAAGACGGTATATAGGACGTTGTACAGCCCGATGGGGATTGTAGAAGATGTGCCAGTTAAGGTTGGTAAATTTACCTTTCCGATAGACTTCTATAGTTTAGGCATTAGTGAAGATGAGGACACCTCAATAATTCTTGGAAGACCATTCTTGGAAGACCGTTCTTAGCCACTGCACGCTCAATTATTGATGTAGATGGAGGCGAACTAACTCTACGAGTTGGAAATAAGAAATTGATCTTCAAGGTGACGATTAGAGAGAACGGAGCTCCTTCATCTCCAGTGCATCTTAAGGAGCCTGAACCTCGAGGTGAATGGGAGGACATAAAAGATCCTGGGAATGCTTCTTGAAAGAGGCACTCGTGAAGGAGAAAGCGAGGCAAAGAAAATCGTAAGGACAGTGGTAGTTACAATATGGTAGTGAAGGTTCAAACTCTGAGATTAATGGCGACGCTACCATCGAACCATTCATTCCAACCCCCTTGAGCATAAAATTAGCGTCGAGCAACTGACGTCAAAAAAAGCGCTGCATAGGAGGCAACTTATAGGAAAATTAGTTTTGTGTTGAATTTTTGCTAGATTAATCGAATTCTATAGTTAGGTTTATTTCTGTTTATGTTAAATAAAAGCAAAAAAGGAACAGGAGTTCAAAATCATGGGGAAGAATGCGCATACATATAAAGAGAAGTGAAAAAGAATCACCACGTGAAGGAGAAAAGAATTAGAAAAGAGCAAGGAAGAACCTAAGTACAACCGCTGGCCACGACCGTGGGTACGCTTGTAGAAATAGGGTAGGCACGATTTTTAAATAGAATTTTTACCATTTTACCCTTCTTACCACCTATATATTCAATTCTCACTTCTTTTTCACTTTCACTTTCACTTTCACTTTCATTTTCTCTCTCTAAAATTCAAGCATCTAAACACTCTTACCTCTCACTAGAAATTCCATCCTTCTGAATTTCTTCCACACTCTGCCTCACTATGCCACGCATCAAGCAATCGACCTGAAGAGAGCCCTATGGAAGACAACAATTTGCAAGTCGGGGGCGAAGGAACCAAGCAGCGAATTTCATAGTACCATTTCCCATCTATATCGAGGAAGAAGGTATTCATTTCCGATCCCTTCATTCTAGACAGATTATAGGTCCTAGATATTTTGACTTTGACACGTTATATAAGCTAGAACTGCGTGAGCGGGTAGAGAACTTAGCTGAGAGAGCCCAATAGGGTCAGTTTATACGGTTCCAATTTTCAGTTTATGAAGAGCTTACACTGAAATTTTTCACCTCCTTAACTTTTTATCCTAAGAACGCGAGAAAATTGTGGTGTAGATTAGGGGGCCGAGCATATGAGCTGACTATCAAACTCATGTGTGAGGTGTGTGGATTCCCCAAATCCACCATCATTAATCAACATACCGATTTTTGGGTCTCCCAGTATTGGCATGAGTCAACTGGGGTTGAGCGATTCTATGCGAAGAATGTGCACAATAATATTATCTGGTCCCATGAACACTTGTTGCTGCACAAATTTATATGTCAGCTGGTTTTTGACAAGTTAGAAACCAACAAATGTTCCTCCAAGGAATTTTTCATACTGTGGTGCATGGACCACAGTATTTCAGTCTGCACTTCCACCCATGTCCTAAATGCCCTTGCTGCGGTTTCGCACAAACGGAGCAACCATGTCGAAATGGGCTATATGGTGTCTGTCATTGCAGAACTTTTTGGTTTGAAACGAAGGGGGTTAACAATTCACCTCTCTGACTTCCTCAACCAAGATCACTTATTTCGGGCAGAGATCATTCATTTCACAAATATGACTCTGCGAACTATCAATGAGAAGACACATGTGCAGACTAGGGCAAGTTAAGCGAGCTCAAGCTCAACACCGCCTCGACAAGAGGAATCTACGAGTGAGAAATCAGAAGAAGAAGAAGAAGAGAAAGAACAAAGATGGAAGAAGGTTTTAGACGTACTCGCTGAGTCCAATAGGAAACTAGCGGAGAACACTGAGACACTTGTAAAGATAGCGCGTATACAATGACGTCAAAGCCAAGATATCTGACAGATCCATCGGTATTTCGAGTCTCAAGGCGTTTAATTGCCACCTCCAACACCATCACCACCTCCATCTCCTTGAGATTTTTTGTTGTCTAACCCAAATTTTTTCTTTTACAAATCAACCTGCAGTTCTGTTTTGTTTCTATTTTTATTTTTATTTTTATTGTAATTTTGTTTGTTCTCTGTTACTTAATTTTTGTCTTTACTCTTTATTTCAGTGCCTCTGTATAGCTCCTTCTCATATTAAGGACAATGTGTTGTTCAAGTGTAGGGAGAAACTGTGTGTTTTATTTTGAATGTGATTTTTTCATACTGTATGATAGTTATTAGGTTACATGGATTGTGTGTTTTATTTTGAATGTGTTTTTTGCATACTATATGATAGTTATTAGGTTACATTATGTGAAGTGTGTGAATGTGTCAATGGCGTACATTGAGAGAAATTTATTTAATTTAGGACATAGTCTATTAGTTGTGAATGATCATTAGCCTGCAAAATTAGTGAATTAGGGGGGCTTTAGAAAAATATACAGCCTAATTAGGACTCAGTGTAAATTTAACATCCTCTGGATTGTCACATTCATTCATAATTTGAGGTCTTTTAACTTCAGTAGTTTAACTAGTATTTTTCATGAAAATGGATAGCTAAAAGCAACAAGGTAGGCAATAAAAAAAAGTTCATTTAATAAATTACTATTCCGCTGACCTTCAGGTTATAAGTAGAGCTAGTAGCCAGTTGAGAATGTGATAATAGCTGAGTAACTGGGGGACATACATCACAAATGTGTGCCTTCGTGTCAAAAAGCTATAATGACGTTCTAACCAAGTTGTTTAATAAAATGACTTAGTCGAGTAAAAGACTAAGTATGGTTAAAAAAAGTGTGTTTTAAATAAAAACCTACCAGACTTGTAATAAGTGTGAATTTTCATGGAAATATACTTAGGAACAATTACAGAGTCTAAGGGACCGAACATTTATTAATGTGTGTGTACAATTGAAAAGGGTAAATAAGTTAGCACTTAGGTCTCAATAAGTTGTATATGTAGTTCAAAGCCCCTAGACAAATATTTTGCATGTTAATGATTTGACATAACTAAATGATTGTGTTCAAGATTAAATTCATTTCATAAAAATCAAAGTCATTGCCTCATTATTGCAATGTGTGTTGTGTGTTTGTTGTTTGTTGTTGTTTTGTTTGCTTGAGGATAAGCAAACGTTTAAATGTGGGGATGTTGATAGTTGTCAATTGCATGATAGTTTTAGGGTTGAATTTGTTATTTATCTAGTGTGAAATTGAGTATTGAGTATGCATTTAGGGTTTAATTATGTTAGTTTATGTGTTTTAGTGTTTCTATAGGTTAGATTAAGTTGTTGAGCTTAAATGTTATATTTTTGAGTTGTCGTGATGCATTTGTTAGTGTTTCAGGGTAAACAGGAAAGAACGATGAAGATTTGAAGAGTTTTGGACTAAAAGACATAGGCCAAGATCGTGACCAGTGGCCACGATCATGACAAAGAAGGAAGAGCCAGAAACAGTCAGGCCACGATCGTGACAGAGAGTGTCAAATTAGGCCACGATCGTGCACTTCAAGCCACGATCGTGAAAGAAAGAATAAATCACTAGCCACGATGCCACGATCAAATTGGACCTAGGACTACTACAGAATAAATAGCACACTACAAAACAGCCATCGAGAGTCATTAGAGAGTGAAGAGAGTCATGCCAAAAGAGTGAAATTCTGTCAATTCCAAGAGAGATCTAGAGAGAGATCAGGAGATTGAGAAAGGAGACGAAGAAAGAGAAACACGAAGATGTGCTAGACGCGAAATACTTCCCGGAACAGGTGGTTTCTCGACATCGCCGCTTATAGATTCCGTTCCCGACTGTATTTCCATTTATTTCAATTTTATTTATGTATAGAATTGAAATAGGTGTTAAGATTCGTTGTGTGAATGTTGAGTTTATATTTATACTCACTTTTGAATTTTGATTCTTGAGATTAATAAATTTAGTCGATTTTGTTTTCTTATTGAGTTGATTGTAATTTCAATTCTGTTCTTAATAATTCGGTAACAAACTGAGAGGGTGAGCTGGGTAAAAATCATCGATTTGGGCTAATGAGAGCTAGGTGAATCGATAGGTAGAGAATTAAGTCAAACCGGTAGAGTCGTGTAATGAGAGATCAAGCATAGATTCCCGGTAGGTTAATAGGCAATTTTAAAACTAATTTAGGTTTTAGACCAATTGCAAATTAAGATATTGTAATTCTCATAATTTGAATTAGGGATTAATAATTAGGGTTAAAAATTATAACTCGAGAGAGAGTAATTCACCCTAGGACTGCCTAGACCTGTTAATTCAATAATTGCATTGGTTACGTTTTCTTAGTTTTGAATTAAAATCCCCTTTCTCTCCCTTGGTAATTTCTAGGTCGATTTTAGGTTGGGCTGTGATTTTGCTATTTTGTTTACTCTCTAGTACTTTAATTTCTCATATTGATTATTGATTGATTTAAATTCTACATTATTTGTTTAATTAGGTTAGTTGCAAACTTAGCTATCGTTACATTCTAGGACTAGTTCCCTTCCTCGTGGGATCAACACCTTAGGTATTACGCAAACGACCCGTGCGCTTGTGGTAATTACCAAGGTTATAATTAGTAAAACTTACCGCGTGTAACCTTGAGTGAACAATTTCTTATGTTACGAGTCCGAAATTATGAAATACAAGTTCATATACTAAGTTTGAATTAAAAAAAGATATGGTATGTGGCATTTTTAGACCACATGAATCAAGAAAGGGTCTTCTGATGTAACTCCTAAGGTCGTAGAATATTTCACCGATAAGTCTCATCATAGCTGCATCATGGGTTTCCAACCTATATAACATCCTAGGGTTTTATTATGCCTTGAATCATCCATAATTATAGGTGGATTTCCTATGTTAGTAGTCTGAAATTATGAAGTACAAGTTCACAAACTAAGTTGGAATTCAAAAAAGCAATACGGTCTACAACATTGTTAGACCAAATGAATTAAGAAATGATCTTCTTGCTGTGACTCTTAGGTTATAGAATATTGCACCGATAAGTCTCATCGGAGCTGCATCATGGATTTCCAACCTATACATCTCAGGGGTTTATTATGCCTTAGATCATCCATAATTATAGGTGGATTTCTTATGTTACTAGTTTGAAATTATGAAATACAAAAAAAAACAATATGGTACGTGGCATTGTTAGACCATATAAATCAAGAAAGGGTCTTCTCGTTGTAACTCCTATGGTCATGGAATATTTCACCGATAAGTCTCATCATAGCTGCATCATGGGTTTCCATCCTATATACTATTCTAAGGGTTTTATTATGCCTCAGATCATCCATACTTATAAGTGGATTTCTTTTATTACTAGTCCGAAATTATGAAATACAAATTCACATACTAAGTTTGAATTCAAACAAACAATATGTTACATGACATTGTTTAACCATAAGAATCAAGAAAGGATTTTCTCACTGTGACTCCTAAGCTCATGGAATATTTCACCGATAAGCCTCATCGGAGCTATATTATGGGTTTCCAGCCTATGTACCATCCTAGGGTTTATATAACAAACCATGTATTTAATGCTTAAAACTCACTCCAACAAAATTCCAAATAACAACACACAAAATCGAGATTCTATTCACATAAAAACAAAACAAAAATTCTTCTCTTTTAAAGCAAAATATAAAAATTGAACAAAGGTTTGATGACTTACTTGGATGGACAGACAATCAAAGCTGACGAATGACTAATGATGAAGCTCTAAATAATATAATGATAACTCATTAGAAGTTGACATAATAAGTTTTAATTGAAACAAACAATGAAATTGAGCATGAAACTTGGAATAATCTTTTTGACTTTAAACTTGTCCATTATTACATTTTTATTAAGTTGCAATCCTACTTTATCAAATTTGATTTTTCACCAACAGTTCTACTATAAGATCTACCTCCATAAAACCATTGAAATAATGCTAAAAGGAATTAGCTAGGAGTCTCAACAAGCATCAATTTTTGCAAAAGTGCCAGTAGAAACTTCTAGGAATCATCAAAAATGAAAAAAAACTAAGACATGGAAATAATTATTGAAAAATTTCAAGTATGACTTAAGAAAACGTGTTGGTACCATGCCTTATATGTTTACAAATTACATACACTAAGAAGGTAACCACCATTCATGACAATCTTTGGTTTGACCATAATAGTGATCATGTTTACATGAAAACAAAAAATGATAATTGCAAAGCACATCTATAAGGTAATATTTTGGTATTTTAAAGGGATACTTTCCTTTGGATTTGGTATGTTAGAAAACTTAAAACTTGTAGGATACTCCAAAGAGGACTTTACTGTTACTTGTTAGATATGAAAAATGCACTTTACATTTGCAAATTTGTAGGTCATGAGTTAATTTCATAGTTGATTAAGAAGCATTTTTCATAACTTTACCAAAATTCAAAGCAAATTTACTAACAATAAAAAGTTGTTAGAATTAAGCTCTATAGCTTGGAGAATAACCTATAGACTTTGGAATTGAATCAAGTAAAGTTCTAACTAAATATGATAACACAGTATGATATGTTTTTAAAAATCTCATAAAACACTAATCACATAAAACATTATAAGCAAAAGAATATATAGATTAACTCATAAAAATATGTAATATGGAAAATGTTCTAATTACACAATTAATATAATTTGAAATATATATGCATTAAAAGAAATGCAGTTGTTATTATGTTTCGAAAAAAAAGGTCATCCCTAATAGAACTTTCATCAAACACTTTATAGGCTTTACAAATTCATCCTTAAATAATAACAAAACCACTGTCTTTTTCCATTATTCACCAATATTAACACATTCAAATAAATAACGAACCATTAATGATCAAAATAAAGGTAGACAACTCAAACCACATTAACAAAACTAACGAACATAAAAGCATATGACAACATCAATGAAAGTAGAAAAACAAAACCCAAAAGCAAAGTTTGGATGACAAACCTTAACAGGAGATTAACTGGAGATGATGGAAGTAGACAATGGAAGAAGAATGTGGAAGAAGAAAGCAAGAAGACGAACGACGACGATGAAAAAAGAAAACGAAAGAAGAATATAACAAGAACACAAAAAAGAAAAGGGAAAAGGGGCCTTGATTTTTTTTGTTTAAATTGAAATGAACACGACGTCGTTTGTTGTTTATAAAAAAGACATCATTTTCATTTTATTTTTTTAAATGTTAAACAATTGGCGATGATTTTTGGTAATCGTCGCCAATTGTTAAGCCCTTTTAGCAAAGATCTCGTGAAATCGTCATTAAAGGTACATATTTGTCAGCGAATTTTTAAAATCATCACCAATTCTTTTAATACATGTAGATTTTTATATTCAGCAAATTTTTTTGTAATATATCATTTATATGAAATAGTATAGAATTTATATATAATAAATAGAGTTTTGTGTCTCCACATAAATTTATCAAATCATATATTTTAAAAGAGATTAATAAAAAATTTAAATTTATATAATATAAATTAATTTTGTGTTTTTAGTTTTATAAAATTTTGAAATGAAATTTTTGTTAGCTAAATTTATTTTTATACTTAAAATCATTATCAATAATATTAAATTTGATTTTTAAGAATACGATATTAACATTTAATATTGTTTTCTATTTTTATTAAATTTAAATTATTTTAATTATATTGCAATAAATATAATTATATATGGTAATTAATATAATGTTATATGAATGTATAGATAATAATTATAAATAGTATAATTATTTATAAATTTATAGATAATAGAAAAATTTTCTTATATCTTACTTATGGAATATATTAGTCTATTTAATTATAATTCTCTATTTATTATATATAAATTTGATATGTTATATAAAAAATATATTATATATAATTTCTTCGTCAAAGGTTAAGCCAAATGATAATGGGCGACCATTTGGCAATAGTTTTTTGAATTGTTGTCAAATGGCATATTTCTTCCGAATTTTTGAAAACGACGTTGTTTTGTTTAATAACAAATGATGTCATTTTCTATTAGGTTTAACACCAAAGTGAAGCTTTATTCGTTTTCATGTTAGTTATCGTATTTCCTCTTAGTTAACCATCGAAAAAGTGTCATCTCCTCTGTTGTGGTCGTCTCTTATGTTATAGTCCTCATCGTCGAAGAAGCATCGAGCCTTATGTTGGTATTGTTCTTCTTTTCTATTTTCAAGAACCCTCCTTTTTGTGCTTTATTTTTCTGCTACGTTTTGGAGTTTATGTGGGTTTTGTGTTCTGCTTATGGTATATAGGTTTTTGTTTGTGTTTGTAATTGAAAGATGGTGAATTGTATTTCTATATTGGTTGTGTAAAGGTAGCCATTTGTTTTGCACCTTTTATGCCTCTGTGAGGAAAGCCTGCTAACTGTTTGATGAAAGGTCTGTTAAAGTATTTAACTTTTGCAAGGGATGATTATCTACTTCATTCTGTCTTCAACATTTAGCCGGTTCTCTTCTCCTATCTTCCCCCCTCCCCTTCTCTCTCTCTCTCTCTCTCTCTACATTATCTAGGTAAGCTTCTTCTTCTCGTATCTTTTCCGTAAGTTTGTTATTATATATGTAACTTAAGCTCTTGTATTAAGTGTTCAATATACAAAAGCTTTTCCTTAGTATTCGTTGATACGATCAAGTGTATGGAGAATAAGAGAATTGGTCTAAGTCTAATGTTGGACTTGAACTTTGTTGTTTTTGACCATAATAAATGACAACTTGTAAGGAGAATGTTGTTTTTAGTGTCGCTTAAAAGGAATGACCTTTTCTTTTTGGTGCTAGGACTTTATGGTAAAGTTCCATTCAATTTTGGGTCGGTTTGTTCCTCCCTTGAGAATTTATAGGATTTGATTACTAAAAGAATTTAGTTAAACATAATTAATTTAATGCTAAATTAACTTTTTAGAATAAAATTTTTAACATTAATTCATCGTCGAATATCGGCGTGGAGACTAGCTTCCGATTGTAGAAATGAGCTCTAATGGGAGAAATATGGCAAAATTCTCCTTAATCAAGAACAAATCGATGCACCACAAATCTCCTCATAAAACACTAACCACCCCTTGCCTTCTATAGTTGATCTTCTTCTTCAAGATTTTTAGTATCATCCGAATTATCTCTCATTCTTTATTATCTGTATCTCATTTTCTCTTAGGAAGTTCTCAGAGACAAACGTTTGATGGTATATATTATTTTTTATGTAAAGTTTCCTCAAATCTTCATGAGAACATAAATGAAAATGGAGGCAGTGGTAATGTCCCGATAGTTGGTATAGGATTAAGGAAATCGACTGTTTTGAAGCAATTTTTTCTTAAAAAACTATATATGTTCAACCATGTATGTATGTATTCAATTTTAGGTTCCTTACCATTTGACTTAATTAGCTATTTAAGTTCAATACTATTTGTTTCTTAAGTGAAACAAATTATATGTGTTGTTCATCTAATTCACTGATTCATACTTCATCTAGGGAATCATTCACTGTATCTTTTGTTGGTTTAGTTAAAGCCAAGAAGCTGTTAGAAGAGAATGTCAACAAACCAACACCTGAGGGAAGAACTTTCACTGTTTCACTTGATGCCTTTGAACTTGTAAGGAGCCTTCTTAGAAATCTAAACTTAGGGAACTTCTTTACCTTATCTACCGAATCTTATATCACTTAGAATTTAAAAAAATAATTATTTCTTTTTCTTTTCAAAGGTATAGGTGTGAAATTTTATTTATTGTTTTGTCTGTAAGAATTGTTAAACTTCTAATTAAAATCTTGTAATACTTACCATATATCATTATATTATATTACTTACCATATTTCAATATTTATATGTATTATTATTTTATTGTTAATAAATATTAATGATTAGGAATAGTAGTCAACTTAAAATTTATGATATTTTGATCTTATAAATATTAAAATTTTAGATATGTTTATCTTTTTATATCCAAAAAATATTTAATTTCAAAAGTTAAATTACCTACCATTTGTTTTTCAACAATATGTTTAAATCGTTGAAAACATTTTACAATTTTTAAATGCTCCATTCTATATTCATGAAACATTTGAATGAAAGGAGGACTATTATGTACAATAGGCATCATTAAAGAATCATTTATGTATAAATCTATAGATTTAAACAAATTTATAAAGTTTGAATGCATTAACTAAAAAATGTAATTATTTCAACTTTTAGGAACGGTTTAAAAAGTCGCCAAAAGTCCAGTGATTTGTGATGATTATGGCAATTGTGATACAATCGTCGCAAAATGCTCGACATTTGAAATGAAATTGTTAAACCATTGCAAAAGGTCACGCTTTTTGTGCTAAAGACATTCCTTTAGTGACGATTATGCAAAACGTTGCGAAAAGCTGGACAAATTTTGAAATTGTCACCAAATGCTAACTACCAGCGACGATTTTCAAATCTTGAAAAAAAAAAGCAACTAAAAGTTAGTTTTGTTATAGTGCTTCTATGAAGTTATAACACAAGTTTAAGTAGTATAAGATAAGCATTCATTAGGAAAGGAAGTTCTTCGTTAATCTTGAATGGACCTTGATTAGATTGTCTTGGACTTAAAAATAATAAGCTTATAATACATCCACGAGTTTCTGAATAAATTAGGTATTACAAAACAATGACTATAGGCGAGAAGTAGAACTCAGGTAATTTCTTTTTTCCCAATAATCAGGTATTAATTTGAAGCACAAGAATGTTTATTTTTTACACAATTTGTGAATTAAGTGAAATTTTAAATTTTACTTAATTTTATAAAATTTTAAATTTTACTTAATTTTATAATATTAATGGAAATTAAAAATTATTTCAAATGAATACACAAACTTTAATTTGCTATAAATATAATCTGACGTTAAACTAATCGTTAATATTGCACAATTTTCAAGTGTAATAAAAATAATAAAATTAAAAATAGTTTAAATTAAAATGTTAAAAGTTGAAACAATTAAAGCCATCAGGTGTTAATTTTGTCATGCCTGTTCTTTGCCGCGGGGTCGCCCTCTTCATCACCTATGTATTTATTTCTTTCTCATTTCAAGTTTTTGAATTTGAGTTTCTGGTGAGTTTCGGATGTCTTTCTGATTTCAGGCGAGTTTCTTCGTTTTTCATTTCTGTTCTGATCTGTCGCTTTGAAGAATCGACAAAAGCAACGTTGACACACGGAAACGCCTCGAAGCAGAGATAAATGGTACCTATATGTTTTGGACAGATTACCTGTAGCCCAAAAGTTAGTTTTGTTATATGCATGTGCTCTTCTGGCATATTTGCGGTACTTGTTCATTGTAAAAGAACAGGAAAATATGCCAGAAGAGCACATGCATGTTGCGATGAAACTGCCAGTGCTGCGGCTGTATCTTCTGAGGCCTCAGATATTGAAAGTCACTTTTCTCTAAACCTAGAGTAATAGCAGAAGCCCAACAAGCGAGAGCAAGTCATCCTGAGAATTGTCTGAGCTTGAGGAATAGCGAATCTCAAAAACCCAAACTTGGTCAACGAAATTGGATGGCAGAAGGAAGAAAGATGAAAAACTAATTATAACCAGGTTGCTGGTGTGTGATGGCGTACTTGAGATTGGAACTGATGCCATAGAATTCTGTGCATAATGCCTGCACCAAAATACAATTTCCTTTATATTACAAGATATTTGCTTAATTTTTTTTAAAAAAAAGATGTTTGTTTAAATAAGCTTGATAGGAAATAACATTTACTTTTTTTATTTGTTTGACCTTTATTTTGATTAAAGGTTAACACGTAGCCTTTTGTTTCCGTGTGAATGTGTTTGCGAGTGTGCCCAGAATTTAAAGTGATTCTAAACTATAAAATAGGGAAAAAATATTGCAACTCATAATCTAAGACTGAAATCAAACGATTGTGTATGCTAGAAAGGGACAAAAATTTAACAAAAAGAACTTTGCTTTATTGGTAAACAATTCGACAAAACGCAATGACTAAGAAATTAAAAATTACTAATGACAATTGAAAAGAGAAGACTATGCTAAAAACTAGAGAATTGGCGAAAAAATAAATTGATAGATTTGTTAGGATGTCAGGCTTTTGATATGTCAGATGTTGGAGAGCTTTTTCCGGCTTCAAAACTTCTATTTATAGCCAACGATGATGAGTGTCCTACTGCAATTAAATTTGTAATCCTGATAAAATTTTATCTTATTAGATATAGATAAAATTTGGATAAACTTTATCGTATCTAATAGAGATAGGGCTTAGGCTGGTGTCTATCAAGTTTATCATCTTATCTCCTTTTTATCTTGGAATTCTAGACTCCCAATCTAACTCCAATTCTATTACTTTCCTCTTCGATGGACACTGGAATCTGATGGGCCATGGTCAATGGATTTCTTTTGAACTCCGAACCATGGGCTTTTCTTTGGGCTTCGAGTTTTCGGCCTAAAACAGTAAAAATAGGCCAAATCAATTTTTCGGTGTAAACAATTGGCCCCTTCATTATTGGGCTTATAAATATAAGCCCTGTAGTGGCCCTTAACTTATTTAGAAAACCATTTAGCCAATGCCTTTGCCTAGAGTAGCTTTTGGATGCTTTGACTACCTCTCCGAATTTATTCTTCTGAATTCCTTCTTCACGATGCTTAACCATCTGCTTGGTAATGTTGGTCAACTTCTTCCCTTTATCAAGCATCTTTTATTTCTCCATGAAATGAGCCATGACTTAAACTTGAAGTTTTATTTCCAGATCTTCTTTTTCCTGGAAAAGTCTCTCGGCCAACATCTTACGTTGCGACCTTCTTTTTCTTGTTTTAGCGTTTTTTTGAACAACAATAAGCATTTTCTTTTCATTCTTCCTTTTACTTTCCACCTGAATCCACTCTTCAGCTCTCTTGGGCATCAGTGGCTTGACAAATTTTGGGTGACCACTAGGGCTGATGGCTACCTGGACATCGGCTTCACTGTTATTTTCGGTGACTTGGTTATCGATCCTTTCTAGTACACTGACTCTCTCTTGCCTTTTAGAAGCAGTGGTCAGGCCGTCTTTCCTTTTCCACATGTTCCACCCTTTCGACCTCCACACTTGATTCGTATGCTCTTGCCTACTGTTTTGGTTGAGTTAATTCCTCATGTCAACACTTACTATATTCACTGACCCTACCGGGAATGGATTTTTGTCAACGAGCATTGCCTCTTTTGGGAACTTGAGAATTTTCCTATTAATGCGATCTTGAATCACGTTTCTGAAGGCCCAGCACATGTTGGTGGAATGAGTCCATGCGTTATGATATTTGCAATAGTCTTTGGCCTTCATCTCCTC
>JANZXP010000005.1:35258857-35293272 GCA_027576715.1 Erythroxylum flavicans
TTAAGTATATTAAATCCCATTAGTTATTTGAATAAGAGATATTAGGTTTAATGAAAATAAATAATGTGATGTATTTACATTGATGGAATGTTAAAAAAATATAAAATAAGGATAATAAAAAGAGGTGTCGTTTGAATTTTAAACTGATAACTACTTCCTCTCTCTCTACCTATTAAGTTTTTTCACGTATCTCTCCATCAAAAAATGCACGAAAAAATTATTAGATTCTAAGATTCTGCAATTTATGTGTTTAAATTTTACATGATAAAGTTTTCATGTAAAAAAGATTACATGTGGTATCAGAGCAAAAGGTGTTGAGAATCAATAATTTTCCATTTAAAATATTAAATAAAGAATTATTATGATATAATTATATACATGATATATATGATCAAGAAGATTTTGTATAGTGATTTCCTTACTAATTACGACATGTTTTGGTTTTAAAATGAAATAATCACGTTTTCTCTCTTTCTTATACACAAAACATTATAAATGTTTTTTTCCACCTAAATCATGTTATCAAGATGATGAAGGAAGGAAAAACAATATTAAGTGCTTCCCTACCAAGTTGACACGTGAATGGAACTAACAAAATCATTAATTGCATTCATTAAATATGTTTTGTGTTATCTTATGTTTCTTCATTAAGGATGGTTTGAAAACGTTCCATTAATGGACATGAAAGGATCTCTCTCCCATTGATTGTGTTTCTCTCGTGCATTCTCTCCTATGCCATCAACGTGTGTCACTTGTTTCTTTTATCATGTCTCTTTAATGCTACATTAATAGCTTTATGTCTACTTTTATTAGTTGCCGTGATGAATTAACATCTTTAGATGAATTAATTTCTTTGATTTCTCTTAAGCCTCTTATTTCATTAAATGTCGTGGGTTTTAATTATAAAATTTGATGCATGATTTTAGCATCATATAGTAATGATTGCTAATGTAATAAAGTAATTATGCGCATGAACAAGAATTAGTTACAATATGACTTCTATTATTCTTTATTTAATTTGATTATAATGAATAATTTGTTAGTCATCAAGTGGTTAAATTAGAAAGTTTTGTAAATTTCAAATTAAAATAGATATATAGTTACCCATGATAATGTGATGCTTATGATTGTAATGACATAATGATATATTTAATGGGTATACTAAAATTCAATGATACTAAAATATTTAAGAATCACCCAAAAGTTGATTAGTTAATTTTATATCAATGAGTATAATCATGATTAATTAGTATACTTGATTAGATATATTTAGTATATCCAAAGATAATTAATATATCTAATCAAAGTATGCATAATTATCAATTATGTAAATATTATGAAGCATCAATTTATGTTTTTAATATATTGTTGTTTTACCCAAAGGAAAACCACAATATAAGTTTATTGTTGATATATTTGTTGTTTAATTTTAATTATGTGTTTAAATTACGATTCAAAGCATTAACGTAGAGTATTTCTTATATAAATTTTGCAGCATTCAATTCTGTTGCTATCGAATCGTAAGCTTCGTCTATTATAAAGTTTAATGGGCTTAACTTTAATGAATGGTATGAACAAGTTCAGTTCAACCTAGGAATGCTAGGTCTTGACTTGGCACTCCAAACTGATAAGCCCGTTGCACTTACTGATAATAGCAGTGCTGAAGAATGATCCTTTTATGAACGTTGGGAAAGATCAATTAGACTAAGTTTAATGTTTATGTGAATGACTGTGGCTAGCAACATTAAGGCTACAACTACCAAAACTGACAATGCTAAGGAGTATCTTAAGCTTGTTGAAGATATTTCTCAATTTGATTATGTTGATAAGTCTATTGCTGGAACCTTAATGGGTATGTTGACCACTATAAAGTTCGATGGTTCTTGTACTATGTATGAACATGTTACTAAAATGATAATTATAACAGCAAGACTAAGATCCATGGGGATGGAAGTGAGTGAAAGTTTCCTTGTGCAATTTATTATTAATTACTTACCTCCTGAATATGGTCCATTCCAAATGAGATACAATACTATTAAAGACAAATGGGATGTGAATGAACTGCAAAGTATGCTTATTTAAGAGGAACAAAGCTTAAGAAACAAGGAATTCACTCAATTAATCTCGTGGGTAATTAAGGAGCTAGAAAAAGTTCAAAAAGGAGAAAAGAAAGGGAAATGATGTATTACATAAAGGTAATGCATCAACTTCAATCTCTAAAAAGGAACCAAGGAACGATAGATGTCATTTTTGTAAGAAAACTGGACTCTATCAGAAGGATTGTCAGAAACATGAGGCATGGTTAAAAAAGAAAGGTAAGCCTAGTGCTTTAGTATGTTTCGAATCTAATTTAGCAGAAGTTCCTTATAATACTTGGTGGATTGATTCTAGATGTACCACTCATGTTACTAATATGATGTAGGGATTCCTTACGATCTAAATCATAAACCCAAATGAAAGATTTGTCTTTATGGGAAATCGAGTCAAAGCTACAGTTGAAGCCATTGGAACTTACCGTTTGATTTTAGACACAGGACATCATTTAGATCTTTTCGAAACCCTTTATGTTCCTACAATTTCTTGAAACTTAGTTTCTTTGTCAAAACTTGATACTGTAGGATATTCCTTCAAATTTGGTAATGGATGTTTTAGTTTGTTCAAACATAATTGTCTTATTGGCTTTAGTATACTCTGTGATGGTTTATACATATTAAAACTTGGTAACCTTTTTATTGAAGCCTTGTTAACCTTGCATCAAAATATTGGTACTAAAAGAAGTTTTGTAAATGAAACTTCAGCTTACTTACGGTACAAACGTTTGGGTCATATATCGAAAGATAGAATAACCATATTAGTAAAGAATGAAATTCTTCCACAATTAGATTTCACTGATCTTGGAATTTGTGTGAGTTGTATTAAGGGAAAACATACAAAACACATAATTAAAAAAGAAGCCACAAGAAGTACACAGCTCCTTGAAATTATACACATTGATATATGTGGGCCTTTTGATGTTCCATTATTTAGTGGAGAAAAGTTTTTCATCACTTTCATTAATGATTTTCCACGTTATGGAAATATTTATTTGCTTCATGAAAAATCTCAGTCAGTAAATTCTTTAGAAGTATTTATCAATAAGGTAGAAAGGCAATTAGATAAAAAAATAAAAATTGTTTAATCTGATAGAGGTGGTGAATATTATGGAAGATATAGTGAAAGTGGACAACGTCCTAGCCTATTTGCTAAATTTCTTGAAAAGCATGGTATATGTGCTCAATACACAATGCTAGGTACACCACAACAAAATGATATAGCAGAAAGGCACAATCGTACCTTAATAGATATGGTTAGGAGTATGATGAGTCATTATTCTCTACCATCATCATTGTGGATGTATGTATTAAAAACTGCCATGTATTTATTAAATAGGGTTCCTAGTAAAGCAGTTTCAAAGACACTTTTTAAACTGTGGATAGGAAGGAAACTTAGTTTAAGACATCTACAAGGGTATGGATGCCTCTCCCTTATAGACGCATCTTCCCAAGGAGTGGAAAGAGCAAAACCATGAGGGCTTGGCTGGGCTAAGGCCCAAAAGTCAACAATATCTATAGGCGGGTGGTCTAGGGCAGTTATAGGTGTTGTCTGGCAGAAGTACAGATATACAATCCATATGGAAGGAAATTGGATTCAAGACCAACTAGTGGTTTTTTCATTGGTTATCTAGAAAAGTCTAAAGGATATATTTTTTTTATCCTAATCATAGTACAAGAATTGTTGAAACTGGAAATGCTAGATTTATCGAAAATGGAGAAATTAGTGGGAGTTCAGAGTCGCAAAAAGTGAATATTCAAGAAGTTAAAACGCATGTTTTCTTGCCTATAACTTCTTTTCAAATGTTTGTTCCTAGAGTTGTCGAAAAGTTTAACAACTTACAAGAACAACAAATGCATAATCAAGAACCGCAAATGCATGACCAAGCTTCAAATAATGAAGTCACCGTTAATGAACCTGTTGTAAATGAGCCACATAAAGTTGCATTAAGAAGATCTCAAAGACAAAAGAGATTGGCAGTTTCGGATGATTATGTGGTTTATTTACAAAAAGTAGAAGGTGATTTAGGTATTGATAACGATCCAGTTTCATTTTAACAAGCCATTGAAAGTGAAAATTTTAATAAATGATGGCGTTGAATTACCAGAAGGTTGTAAAAGAGTCACATGTAAATGGGTCTTTAGGACCAAACTTGACTTTAATGGTAATATTGAGAGATATAAAACTAGACTTGGCACCAAAGGTTATACACAAAAGGATGGCGTTGATTATAATGAGACTTTTTCTCTTGTTCATAAAAAGGATTCATGTAGAATTATTATGGCAATGGTAGCTCATTATGATTTAGAGCTCCATCATATGGATGTAAAAACTACCTTTTTTAATGGGAATTTAGAGGAAGAAATCTACATAAATCAACCTGAGGGTTTCCTAGTTGAAAGAAAACAAAACATTAAGTGTAAACTTAAGAAATCAATATATGCACTTAAGCAAGCCTCCCGACAATGGTATCTCAAATTTAATGATACCATTACTTCTTTTGGTTTTAAAGAAAACACTGTTGATCGGTGTATATATCTGAAGATCAGTGGATATTTCTAGTCTTGCATGTTGATGATATCTTACTTCCTGCTATTGATCTTAGATTATTACATGAGACTAAGACGTTTCTCTCTAAAAATTTCAAAATGAAAGATATGGGTGAGACATCTTACGTGATAGGAATTGAAATATTCTGTAATCGATCACAAGGAATGTTAGGGCTATCTCAGAAAGCATATATCAAAAAGATTTTAGAGAGATTCAATATGGATAAATGCTTCGTAAGTGTTGTTCCAATTCGAAAAGGAGACAAATTTAGTCTTAAGCAATGTACAAAGAATGAATTGGAACGCACAAAACTGGAAAGAATTCCTTATGCATCTATTGTTAGGAGTTTAATGTATGTTTAAACCTATACTAGGCCAAACATCAGTTTTACTATTGGAATGCTAGGCAGATACCATAATAATCCTGGATTGGAACATTGGAAATCTGCAAAGAAAGTTTTAACATACTTACAAGGAACAAAAGATCATATGCTTACTTATAGAAGATCCGATCATCTTGAAGTGATTGGATATTCAGATTCAGACTATGTCGGATGTGTTGACATGAGAAAATCAAAATTTGGCTATCCGTTTCTTCTAGTTAGAGGAGCAATCTTGTGGAAGAGGTCTATCATTGTTGCATCCACTATAGAAGCTGAGTTTGTGGCATGCTTTGAAGCTATAGTTCATAGTTTATGGCTGCGAAACTTTATTTTAGGACTTGGAATTATCGACAGTATTGCCAAGCCACTGAAAATTTATTTTGATAATTCTGCAGCAGTCTTCTTTTCGAAAATGACAAGTATTCAAAAGGTGCTAAACATATGGAAATTAAATACTTTTTTGTTAAAGAAGAAGTTCAGAAACAAAGACTGTCAATCGAACATATTAGCACTGATCTTATGATAGCAGATCCATTAACAAAAGGATTGCCACCGAAGACATTTAATGAACATGTCGAAAGAATGGGCATCATTTGGTACTATGATTGAACATGTTATTATTTATGTATTTTATGTATTCGATACTCTGAGCTCATTTATATATATTGTTTATGATATTGTATCCTGTTATTTATTGTTATTATATGTACATGAATGGTTATGTGAATTTTAATAAGATTTGTCTTTTACAAAGACATTATTGTTGAACCATTCCGATATATCTCATAATAGATCATATTAAGTTATGAACTAGTTTTGTGATGCATACCGCTATGATCTTTTCTAGTTTTTACTTAATTATGATTAATGTTGCACCTAAAGAAAATAAAGGGGATTTAAGTTTTATTATATGCATATTATGTTTTATTGTTAAATCATGATTAAGTTAAATGGGCCAGGTGGGAGATTGTTAGATAATTTCATTATGTAGCACATATATTTTGATTTAATCATTTAAGTATATTAAATCACATTAGTTATTTGAATAAGATATATTAGGTTTAATGAAAATAAATAATGTGATGTATTTACATTGATGGAACATTAAAAAATATAAAATAAGGATAATGAAAAGAGGTGTCATTTGAATTTTAAACTGATAACTACTTCCTCTCTCTTTACCTATTAAGCTTTTTCAAGTATCTCTCCATAAAAAAATACGGAAAATAATGAAACAAAGGCCAAGAGAGAGAAAACAAAATCTAAGATTATCAGAAATTATCTGTTCAGAAAGTATCAGAAATACAATGGATCAAGGTATGCTTATGTTATTGTGAAAAATTATTAGATTCTACGATCCTACAATTTATGTGTTTAAATTTTACATGATAAAGTTTTCATGTAAGAAAGATTACATTTTTAAGTTATTGGATGAATTCAATTGTGATAAGAATTCATTATTTAACAACTAGTACAAAAAGAGACTTAGAAGCAGTTGTAAGCATTGGGATAACTAAGAAATCTCATGCAATTATCTATGTAATCGAATTTTGAAGTATATTCAACTTATGCCATATTAATACATAAAAATGCTCATTAATTATTTCACAAATATCACCTTCCATATAATTGTCCAATTTCAGTCTATTTTATGATATCCTATCCCTTTTTTTATATTAACTCTTTTAAATTGATGTTAAGCTAAGCTCGAGTAATATTTCTAATCCTACTTACGATAACTAGTTCTTGTTTTAAAGAACCTTCCATATAATTGTTAATTTTCCATTTCAAGTCTTATGGAACTACTCAAGGCATTTTCTTTATATTCTAAGAGCTAATATTCATTATAGACATTAACCAAGTCTAAAAAATATCCCTAAGAGACATTTTAACGAACAATTCATAGGTAACTTGAATTCATCTCTAACTAATAACAAAACCATTGCATTTTTCTAATATTTACCAACATAAACACATTTAAACAATAAATAAACCAACCACAGTAGGTAAAAACGCAGAATACTCACATTCCATCAAAACAAAACCCACATTCATATAAATAAGCATTTAACAAATATTTTTTTGGAGATAAAATAAACCCGAGAGCAAAGCACCATAGACGAGTATGGCATGTGGCTACTTGAAGACGATGCATGATGGACTGAAGCAACGAACAATTGACGTTGGACGCTTAGAACCAAGAGAGACCAACAGTGTTGAAGAACAAAAGAAAAGAAAAAATGAAATAGTGGAGGGAGGGGTTTTTGGGTAGGTTTAGGCTGATTTAGAAATGACGTCTTTTGGATTTTTGTTAAAACTAATAGTTACTGACAGAACTAAAGTTTCGATTTCTTCTATCAGTAATTTAAATGCTTATTTTTCCTGCAAACCATTGCCTCCTATTTTTACGATGAGCTTTACTATTCTGTCATGATATTTCATTCGAAAAATCTCAGCGATAGTTTCCCTTCACGTTTACTAATGGATATTTTGGTTGTCACAAAAAACCATTTTTCTAACAATTTTGTCGATGAAAAATTAATTTTTGCCACTAATTTGCTACATAATTTTTTCTTTGGTAATGTGTAATTTTCTTGAAGCGACACAACTTTAATAGTAAAGGAATCACCATTCATTCAAAAAAATAAAACAAAAATATTATTACATGAAAAGTTTAAATGTTGAATGCTTAGATTTTTGTTGCAAAATGATAAAAATGAGAAACAAACTTGTAAAAGAAGAATGATTGAATTAAATATCAACGTTATAATAATGTAATAAAGACATTAAGAAAGAAAGGAAAACATCAAAGACTACTATCTTGAAATGTTATCGGTAGATGGATAATTGAACATATTTTTACCCCATATATAATGTGTTTTTGCTTGATATTTTATTCCTTTGTTATGTATTTGGTACTCAATTCATTTCAAGTGTGTATACAGATTATAATTGCCTTTGTGGACTTAAAGGAGAAGAATTCGGATGAAAACACAGTGTAAAAAGGAGATTCGACACATAAAAATGATGCATGGCCATGTATATGCTCGTGCACTTCTCCCAGGGTATAGAGTTTTGCAATATTATGAAGGTTTTAATTATGCACGGTCTAATGCATGGCCATGCAAGAGACCGTGCATTGAACAAAACCCTATAATGCCATATAAAGGATTCTTTTTGGAGGCAATTGAAGAGGAGAGATGATAAGTGGTGTTCTGAACTTTTCAAAGGCAATTCCAAGTGCAATTGTGAGCCAGAGGTGCAGGAAATGTGAAGATTTTATCAACAGATCTATTGGAATATAAGATCAGACATCTACATCGTCAGAATACTCTATAGGAGACACAATGAGGGAGATTTATAATTATTGTTTTCAATTCAGCTTTCTTTTTATGTATATATGATTTCGTGTTTGTTGATGTAGTTGATATCTAAACATGTGTTGATTCTTTTGTTAATGCAATTGATTGATTGTTTTTTTGCAATCCAATCACTTGTTTTATTTATGTTCTAGTAATCTAGAATATTAGATCATAATCTAATTTCATACATCGACATTGAGAAATCCTAGGTTTGAATAGATCCACAGTAATTGGAAAGAGTTGATTGCAACCTTAAAGATAGGATGACATAAATCTTCTGGATTAGGGTCAAACCTAATGGATGGACTCATAAAATGGTAACGCAATATGAGTAATTAAGTTAGAAACCTTAGGATTATTTGTTAGTAGACTTAAGATCAGTTACTAGCATACCAAAGGAGTCTTGACGGTCCAACAAATCAACAAAACAATTGCATAATAAAAGATCAATCTATTAAGGTTTATGGGGGATTTGAAACCTAGATACTAATCATTTGATATTGGTAATTAGCTTAGTTCTTTTACAATTCTCTACTTTAATCGTGCTATTCATTTATTTTATTTTCTGATTTTAGTTTCTTCAATTCTAAACCATAATTAATTTTTAGGCTAGATAATATAATAATGGTAATTTCTAGTACTTGTTGTCTTCGTGGGATAGTCCTATCCTTGTTGGTATTAGCTACAGTTACACCCTACACTTACGGTATTACAATATTAACACTCACAAAATTAGTCAATCAGTTATAAGCAATGGTTTCAACTTCCCAAAAAGAAGAAGTTGGTGCCAATTATTTTCTTCATGTTTAAATGTGAAACTTTGTTTTCAACTGACTTTCATTTTGTAAAATAATAGTTATAAATATTGGTGTATGTCTTCATAAAACTAGCCAAATAGAGAGAGACTAAATATAGTTGAAAGATGAAAGTACTTCAAGTTGGAAACTTCATTTAGATTAAACTAAACAATTAGTTTATCCTTATAAAAATAATTAATTTATCAAAATTTTTTTGTTATCTATATTTGAAACTACATCAAGTCAAAATAATAGACAATATTGATTGCTAATAGTAAAAAACAGTTATGAAGAAAAAAACAACCTAAAATGAAAACTAAATATCATAGACAAGAATCACAAATTCAACATAAATGAACTCAACAAAAGTTAATATTTCAATATCATAATAATAAAACAGTACCATAGTCCTAAAGCCATAAGAAATGAGAAGTAATGAAATCTATAACCAAATTAAGATAAAGCCTCAAAACACTTCAAGAACTAGCAAGCCAAGCAAAGAAAGCCAGAAATTTTAGTATATCAATTCAACTTAACATGTCCCTATTCTTAATAATTTCATACTCTTCTTAAATTTATCATTGGATTCTTAGTAATGTTTTACTCTTCTTCCTTTAAAAACGACTGACAATAAGTCTTCCTTTCTAATAACAATTTAATAATGTAATTGGAGTACTTACCAATTTCACGTCCAAAGCACAGTTATTTGTGCAATCTAGATTGCTTACAAATTGACATTGTTCAAATTCAATAGATGGATTTGGGACTTTGGATCTATAGTAATATGGCTCAATATCACTAGAAAAATCAAAACAAATTTTTTATATTTAAGTTTATTTTGGTATTACCATTTTCAAATCTATATTTAAGATTAAGTGTCAATCATAAAAGTGGTCGATAAACTTAAAGTTGCATTCTGCAAATGAAAAATAGTTCTTAATGTGTTCGAAAAATAACTTTAGCTAAGCATACAAATTTAAACTAATTATTATTCTAGTAGTATTTTTATTAAAATTTTAACTGCATTTGTTAATAGTAGTATCATAAGTTACATTTTTATGGTTTGTTTTTATATCTTGAACTATAAAAATTCCATTGCAAGGTGTTTTTAATATTTAATTATGAAATATTACTTTAATTAAATTTAAAAAGAAGATAAATAAATAATGTTAATACATAGAGCTGGAACAAATAAACTAATTATTGCATACATATTTATCAAAATTGATAAAGAAAAGTCTATCAAATTTAAAGGCATAATTATAATTTCAATAAATGAATATTAACTACCATAAAAAATTTGAAAATTATCATATTGTTAGCTTTCATCACCACCATAATTTTATATAAATTAAATTAATCATACATAATAATAAATAATTTATAATATCTCCAACATCTAGATTAATTATTGTAAAAGTTTCCTTATGGCGTCAAGGGATACAAGCCATATCAACCATTAATCAACATTTTAAACAGTTTTAAGAATCCTAAAACCTCCATTCACATATTTGGGAGTTTCCATTACAACTGCTAGACTTGTTTATAAAGTTTACAAACCTTTTTATGAAATAAATGGGAGAAGAATCAACCAATGTGTAATAAAATTTTATCTTATGTTGGAAGACTTTAATTAGTCAAATCTATCTTGAACATTCTTTACATTTATTAAATTTCACACTTGATTCCACCCATGAAGATGGCTAGATATATTGAAAAAAAGCTAAGAATTTTCTATGGAATCAGAATGCACATAGTAAGTTAGGAGCTAAGATAGGTTGGAATGAGATAGGCAAGCCAAAAGATCAGGGACGTCTAGGATTAAAACCTATCCAACTCACAAGTAAAGCTTTTCTTTCCAAAAGAATATAGAGACTATTGAATGATAGGGAAAATATTTGAGTATAATGGATACATAAGCATCACTTAAGGGAACAAAGTTTTTGGGAGCTGAAGCCTAGCTAGAGCATCTTATGGAATTTACATAATATACTCAACATAAGGAAGATACTGGAAATTCAAAAACATAGTGGGAATAGAGAATAAACTTGGATTTAGTTTGACAATTTAATTGACAGAGGTCCTTTGCATCTACTCCTTGGAATCTTTCATTTTAGTTATATGTTAAAACTCAAAGTCAAAATTAAGGAAGTGATAAGAGGCAATATTGACATATCAAGTTTAGTGGCTTTTATTGCCTACAAGAAACTCTCCTAAGCTACAGTCCAAGATAGAAAATGGAGGATAAAGTGATATGGACTGGACACATATCATGCCAACTCACAAACAAAACAATCTATAAGATATTCAAGTAACCTTCTCTCAAGGTGCATTGATACATATTAGTTTGATTCAAGGGGAAAAACCCTAAGTTAGCCTTTATCATATGGCTTGCCATTACGAATAGACTAAACATACTTGATAAAGTGTAATTCAATTATAAGCCCTCGATGCACCCTATGCAGCGATGGAAAAGAGATTAGAGACCATTGTGCTAACTTATAAAGATTATAGAGTTAAATATTTTGCTTCTTGTATTGATAGTGGCATCGGTTCTTGATTATATGAAGTTAATTGTTTTCCTTTCCAATATCATGAAACCTTAAAATTTATATTAGGATTAGATATTTCTAATAATAAGATACATTTATTTAGAGGTATTAATCAACCCAAAATCCTTTTAGGATCATTTTTAATAAAATGTTCACCCTTTTATTTTATGATACAAGAACGAATATTCTTATAGGAAATAATTTTCTTCAATTATTTCATAAAGTATTAAACAAAAATTCCATTTAAAAAATCATTATGGTCATTGGATAATCGTTAAGCGAATCAAACATGCCTATGCTCGATCTACACCAATCCACTTTAAACCTCGCACAACCAGTGTGGTGTAGGATATAAAGAAAAATAAATCTTTCTAAAAGGAAATTAATATTATAGAAAATAAATATCGACAGATAAAAACCATCAAAGATGGACTAAAAGTAGTAAAATAAAAAATAAAAAGAAATTATTATGATATTTGGGATAAAACAGAAAAGAAGCAAGCTTAGAAATCATAGATAAACAAAAGATTATTAGAGTTACTACTATGAGATATAATCTAGAAGATCATGAAGAATTCAAAAACAATTTCTTGAACTAGAAAATCTAAAAATTATTAGGTCTAGTAAATCCCCTCACTCTTCTCCAGCTTGTATTGTCAGAAACCACACATAAATCCTTAGAAATAAAGAAATAATGGTAGTAAATTATAAAAATTAAATGATAATACAATATTTGATGGGTATTTCTTACCTCAAAAAGAAAAATTAATAAAATTAACAAAGAAGGAAACAAATTTTCTCTAAATTAGATTGTAAGAGTGGATTTTGGCAGATAAAAATGAATAAAGATAGTATTCCCTTGGAGAAAAAGGCTTATAAATGTCAAACTTAAATAGAATTTCTTAGAAGGGAAATAGATAGTAGGGGAGTTACCTCCAACCTCATATTCTCGAAAAAATTTCACAATTCCATAATAAGTTACAAGATAAGAAACAAATTCAAAGTTTTTAGGCGTATTAAATTATACTTACGATTTTATTCAAAACCTAACTGAAATAAGTAAACCTTTTCAATGCTTTTGAAGAAAAATCAAAGATTTGAATTTTCACCTTATTTGATTGAATAGGTAAAGAAACATAAGATTTTGTGCACTACATTACCAAAGCTTTCTTTAACATCAAAAGATGATAGGTTAATTCTTGAAACTGATGCTTCTGATCATGTATGGATTGAAAAAGATATATTATGATGCTTTTAACATTAAAATAAATTAGTCTCTTTATAGGTATATTTCTGGAACCTTTACTGATATTCAATAATAATATCATATAAAAAAAGAATTATTTGTGATAGTAAAAAGTTATCAAAAATTTTATTATTTTTTATGACATAAAAGGTTTTTATGAAGAACTGATAATACTCAAGTTAAAGCTTTTATTAGGAATAATTTACCTTTTAAACCTGAATATAAAAGATATATAAAATGACAGACTTTATTAGTAGAATATACCTTTAATATTAAAATTATCAAATATAATAATAACATTCTTGCAGATTTTCTAACGACAGATGGTCAACTTCAGAGAAGAGATATTTGAGTTATTAGACTAAATGTCCAAAGATATCGATACCTACTTACAGATGAAAGATTTATTAGATATTGAAAAATTTCAACTCAATACAAAAAGAAGTTGTCAACTTACTTCTTTCATTTTGCCATATATGGCAAGCCAAAAAAAATCACTATAATTATTTTGAACAAAACTTTTATAGCTCAATCAATAAAACTAAGATAGCAAAAGATACATTATCTACAAGCTCTTCTTCTCTGATAAAATAGTCCTTTAATCAACACATTCAACCAAAAGACGTTACTCCTAATAGTATCTCGCTACGACCTAATACTACGAGTAAATCAAGGATTCAAAAAAATTTCATAATCAATAAAATCCTAAAAAGGTCATACTGTTGTTCAACCTCATTATGAGATAATCAGAAATTATCATTATGAGATAATCAGAAATTTATACTCTCTACAAAATAATGATACCTACTACATTGATTTTTCTAGGATATATCCTGGACTAAACATTTTGTAAGGTGCTCATCCCTAAATTATTCAAGATTGATTTGATTTTGGAACGATAAGTTCAATATACTTGACTAACCCATAATTTCCTGAGATATCATTACTTCCCAGATGGATCCAGAAGGGCATAAGGATTGTTTTCTAAATAATTCTACAATAACTCCTAAAGATACCTTGGTATTAAAGATAATATCTGTCGGTCCAGATTTTTATGAAGAGGAACGATATGAAGCTTATCATTTTAATACTCTGGGAAAGGCAGAATATTTTCCCATTATGGTGGATACTAAATTGCGAAAGGAGTTTCCTAAATACAATGAAAATTAGGATGAGGACTATCATTTTTGGCATGGAGACAATATTTAAAAAGGGATTTTGATTGTATGTAAAAAAAACCAAATTTTCCTCGCTAATGATAACCCTAGCTAAAAGGGCAGCATTAGCTACTGAAAAATTTTTAATAATGAAGATAAGCATGATTAAAAGAGGAAAGATAAGATCTAACCCTAAAGCATGGAAAAGATTCTGCCATCTCCAAAAACATACAAAAAAAAATGTCCTTCTTGTACAAGTGGATGGAAGACGACTAAAGGAAAAGATAAAGTTGAACCATCTGATGTCTGTACATACAGTGATTATGACTCTTAAAACTAAAAATAGATAAGATGAAAATCTCTCCAAATACTAAGATAAAAGAGGATCCTAGACAAGAAGATAAAAAGGAAATCTCTCTAACCACTTAGAAGAAAGAAAATCTCAAATAAAGATAGACTCCGCTTTTTAGAAAAAGTTGATAAAGATGTAATTTTTGCTACTTTTAGAATCTGGACTTTATAAATAAGCTCCTTAGGGTAGTAGTGGGCATGCAATCTCTATGTATTTTGTATTTGTATCATCTACCATTATGAAATAAAATCTCTCCTTTTTGTAGATACAACTTAGAGTTTCTAAATTTAACACTATACTCTTCTTCTATCAACTTTAGTATATGCCTTAAAGTAAGAAACGAATTAAAACTGAGCTGGACTTTGCTGAGGAAGTGTCAAGAGTAGTTACCTTACCTTAAGGTTGGAGCTAAAATACGCGATAAAAAACTCAACGAAAATCAGGTAAAACTATAGTTAAAACACTAAATATACAGGTATGGAAGTGTAATGGATCCTTTAATTTGGAATTGTAAAATTGTTTTTCATATAATTTTATCATGCCTTCTTACTTTAGGTAAAAATTTATATATGAAGTATTTGGAATAGATAGAATCTATAAATGAAATAATTACAGGTGTCTTTGAAGAATTTGTTAACATAATAACCAATAGTGATAACATAGAAACAATAATCGCATATAAGAGCTAAAGAAGGTGTATTCACAGTTGAAATTTTCTAATTGTATTTCATTAACTACTTTTAGGGATGTCAATTAAAGTGGTCGGCTTGACCGGGCCATGTGGCCGAGCGTAGACTGACCCAGCCCTACTTGTAGCCCGACTGTAATTTAAAAAATGATGTCATTTTTTACATTTAAAAAAATATATAAGGTGGACTAGGTTGGCTCGAGCCGCCCGTGGCCCATCAAGTCACGAGCCACCTAGCTTGTGAGTCAGGTTTGCCCGGCCCATTGACATCCTAACTATTTTCTTAAATTTTAAAACAACAATTAGAATATGAGCTAGAAAACTATCATCACACAAAGGAAGATAAAATGTTACACCTTAGCTTTTCTGAGCATTATAGATCACATATAGATAGAGGATATTAGAAATGTTACAACTTATGCTTTTAACTATAAAAGAGTGTCTTTATCGTGATCATTTACTTTCTAAAATAAATAAACTTGATATTTAAGTACAAGAAGTCCATATTGAATTACATCATCATACAAATAGATATAATTATATATTATTCACCAATTGTCATAAAAAAGCTATAAAAGTTGTTAAAGCAATGATGGATGAATCAAATAGAAATGACTAGACATTATGAAGCTTATCATTTACATTGTAGAAGATAAATATTTAAAATTGAAACCTGAAGGATTAAAAATAGAAAATGATTTAACAGAAATTCAAAAAAGATTGAATATTATGGAAGTAACATTGTTTTTTTATATCGAAAAATTCAAAAACAAATCAAGAATATTGAAGAAATGATAGAAAACTAAATAAATTACAATTCCAAATTAAAGGGTCCATTACATTTCCATACCTATATCTTTTATGTTTTGACTATAGCTTTATCGAGTTGTCATCGAGTCTTTTACCGAGCATTTTATCTCCAACCTTAAAGTAAGGTAACTACTCTTGACACTTCTTTCAACAACGTCCAGTATAGCCTTAATTCATTTACTACCTTAAGGCATATACTAAAGTTGATAGGAGAAGAGTATAGTTTTTAATTTGGAACCTGTAAACTTTATCTACAAAATGGAGATATTTTATTTCATAATGGCAGATGATACAAAATACATAGAGATTTCATACCCCATCTACTACCCTAAGGAGCTTATTTATAAAGGTGGATTTGAAGTCTGGATTATAAAAGTAACAAAAATTACGTCTTTATCAACTTTTTTTTTCTAAAAAGCGGACTCTATCTTTATCTGAGATTTTCTTTCTTTTAAATGGCTAGAGAGATTTCCTTCTTATCTTCTTGTCTGGGACCCTCTTTTATCTTAGTGGCTAGAGAGATTTTCATCTTATTTTTTATTTTTAAGAGTTATAATCATTATATGTACAGTCCTCGAATGGTTCAGCTTTATCTTTTCCTTTAGTTGTCTTCCATCCATTTATACAAGAAGGACATATATTTTTTGTATGCTTTTAGAGATGGCATAATGTTTTTGAACTTTTAGGGTTAGTTCTTATCTTTCCTCTTTCAATCATGTTTATCTTCATTCTCACAAATTTTTCAACAGATAATGGTATCCTTTTAGCTGGGGCTATCATTACCAAGGAAAAGTTGCTTTTTTGGGCATACGTTTCAAATCCCTTCTTAAATGCTACCTCCATGCCAAAGATGACATTCCTCATCCTGATACCTCTTATGTAACCAATATCATTTTCACTGTATTTAGAAAACTCCTTTTGTAGTTTAGTATCTACCGTAATGAAAAAACGTTATGGCTTTTCCAGAGTAATAAAGTGATAAATGTCATATCGTTCCTGTAATATCTCATTTTCCTATACTAAACCCTAGATAACTATACATGAGAAATATTATTGAGAAAATAGGAAATGAATTTCATACTCACGCATAACAGTAGCATACACACACGTGAATTGATTTTTGTACACATTACAATGACTATTTATGCACTCATTTGAGATATTCTAGGGTATAAATGATTTTTTTATGTGGTTATGACGTGAATGGTGAATATTTTGTCTTGAAAATTGATTTGGTGAGTATAAATATTAACTTAGAATATTTGGTGGAAATTTGGGAAGTTTATGAAACTATGGACATTTTTGGACTAAGAAAAATATTGAGTGACATAACAGATTGATAAATGGTAGTAGAAATAAGTGTCAAATGGCAATAGAAATTATTGATAAGTGACTTTAGGATTTAGTGACATATGACATTAAAAATTGGGTGACAATTGGATTAGAAATTGGAAGACAAATGGACTAGTAGTTAAAAGAGCCAAGTGGAGACGACAAGGAGGTGACATGTGGCAAGTGACAAGTGTCACTTGCCTTGCCACACACCTCTCTTCGTTATGTTCAAATGAAAGACAACCACTTTGTCTTTCATTTTTACTTATTTGGTTAAATGCTCTCCTTTATTTCATTCTTCACTTCTCCTTCTCCATTCACGACATTTTCTCACCAAGCCTACTCTCCATGTTGAGTTGCCATCATCTTTCACTTTACTACTTCAAGATTCTTGTTATTTCTTCACCTTATTACTAAAAACCTAGCCTATTCTCCTATGGAAGATTGATGATCGTGTAAAGCTTAGAGGCTAGGATTTCATGGTGATTTTTGAAGAAGAGTTGAGCTAATCAAGTAGTATATTGTTGTTCTTGATTTGTTAAATGAAGCATATATGACGATGGATTGACGAATGAAAGGATAAACATGTTCTATTTTGGAGAAATAAAAATGTTGATTTTATTGGTTATTTTAGAGATAGATTAATGGTGATAATGAAGTAGAAAGTGTGCTAATATATTGATAAACTAATGTATACATTGATGTCTTATTCTAGTGTATATGATGAGAAATAACTTATGATAGTTTAAAGGATGATTAATAGAGTAAATGGTGTATGAGAGTGTGCAAAAATGTTGATGAATGAGTGATGAGCATTGAAGAATAAATATATGTGTATATGTTCTGTTTTTAAAAGTATGAAAATCATAAGTTATAAGCTATTATGTAGATGAAATAGGTTGGGAATTAAGAGTATAATAAAGGTGAAAATTTTACTTAAGAAGAATGTTTATGTGATGTTCTTGAAAAGAGAAGAACTAAAATGATAGTAAACAATAAAGATTATGTTCTGTTTTTGTGTGATTGATAAACAATGATGTATGAATTGTTTGATGGATGTCTTTGAGTTAAAATGGAGGTGAAAATGATGAACTATGCTTAAGGTGTTGAATGTAACAAGTAAAGAGTGAGAAATATAGAAAAGTGTAGGAAAAAGGGGTAGGCGACGATCGTGGCAACCATCCCACGATCGTGGACATATATATTGGCTTCTATCATGATCGCGGGATGGGAATGGCTATAAACATGAGTTCTCTTCTTTAAGTGATGTTTGAATTAACAATTGATAAGATTGATTGTTTTGTTTAAATTTCTGTATTGAATTATTATTGTTGTGAGTGTGTTGATTCTAAACATTGATTTTCTGAGGCGTTTGATGAATGAGATTAGCATTGGAAGTGCTCTTTGTATGTGAATCTGACATAAATAAGTGTACTATTGAATGTTAGACTTAGGTCTGACAAAAATATGAAAGTAAATGTGTAAACTGAAAAAATGTAACTGATTGAATATATTAGATTTGATGCATTTCATACATGATATGCATGATCAGATAAAGGCGGTTGTAATTGGAGTAGCCACTGAAAAAGAGCTTAAAGCTCAGAATGTGTGTAAGAGCCTCAGACTCACTGTGTAAAATGGGCTCGGTACCTCCAACAAATACGAGACAGTTATCAATGAGTCTGGTATCCATAATAGATACGAGACAATTAAAAAGAACTCAGTCACAACAAAGTAACAATTGAAAGCGAGTAATAGGTGCATTGCATATATTATAAATTTATGTGTATTAAATGAATGATTGAAATGAGTTATATGTACTATTCCAAAACTGAAATGTGAAATGATATGCAAAATCTAAATATGTGAATTGTTTGTGAATCTGAATATGTGAACTGCCATTGAGTTTGATATGCGTGAGCCCATCGAGGATGGTTTGCTCACTGAGTTTGTAAAACTCACCAAAACTGCAACGTTGTCTTTCAGGTTCAAGGGATGTCCAGTTAGATAAAATTAAAGTATAGTCACTACAATCGGATAAGAGTTAGAGGTCGGGATCAGTTTGCATCTGCATATGTCTTCAGTTATTTTTATATTTGAATTGCATTTCGCAAATATTGTACAATGAATTGGTGAATTCTGAAATTTAATGACTTTTCTGACTGGATATATTTGTAAATAAAATGGATAAGTAATTGTAATAAAAATTGTGACTAATGATGTTTATGAATAAAATGGGTTGAAAATAATTATTGGCTTTCTGAAAATGCGTATGGTAGGTGAAAAATTTGCAATGAGTTTGATTGACTATCTTAACGTGCCACTCTCGTAGAGTCTGTTCTCGAATACCATCAATACATTCGGGAATATACCCTGTGAAAGTGGGGTGTTATAGTTCCTCTTCACAAAAGACTAGACCAACAGATAATATCTTCAATAACAAGGTATCTTTAGGAGTTATTGTAGGATTATTTAGATAACAATCCTTAACCCCTTCTTTGATCCATTTGGGAAGTAATGATATCTCAAGAAATTGTGAGTTAGTCAAGTATACATAATTTATCATTTCAAAATCATACCAATCTCAAATAATTTGAGTATAAGCTCATTGTAAAAAGTTTAGTCTAGGATATATCCCAAAAAAATCAATGCAATAAGTATCAAAGAGTATAAATCTCTCATTACCTTATAATGCTTTTGAGCAGTAGGATGACCTTTGAGGATGTTATCGATCATAACTTTTTTTGAATCCTTGATTTGCTCATAGTATCAAGTTGTAGCAAGATACTATTAGAAGTAACTTCTTTTGGTTGAATTTGTTGACTAATAGACTCTTTTATCATAGAAGAAGAACTTGAAGACTATTTAACTTCAACTATCTTAACCTTATTGATTGGGCTATAAAGTTTCTATTTAGAATAATTGTAGTGATTTGTCATGGCTTGCCATATATGGAAAAATGAAAGAAGTAACTCAACAACTTCTTTTGGTATAGAGTTAAAATTAGCAATATTTAATAAATCTTTAATTTGTGCTTCACATGTAACGCCCCAACATATACCCTGGAAGTATTATAGCATGTCTAGGGTGTCTTAAAAAGTTATCATAATGAATTAAGTACATCTAAGTATAGTAAGAGATATAATGATACATAATGTAAAAGACATGGATAAATGGATAATTTGTTCGCTTTGGCATGGATATGCATACTTAGACGTGAAATTTGTATGGAAATTTTTGACATGTTTGATTGGATTAGAGTGTGATGTGAGGGGAATTGATAAAATAAGTATTTCATAAGTAAATGGGATGTTTTTGGTTAAATTGAAGTGTTTTTTTGTTGCTTTTGAATGATAAGACTGAAGTTAGTTGATTTGGGATGTGTAACTCGTTAAACGGATATATTCCATTGAACATATTTATGTAATTTGGCCATATCTTGATCTGTAGATCTCTACGTTGGATAATTTAAATTGGAGATTAAACTAGAGATAGCTCTAAAACTTTCATAAAGGAACCAAAGTTTTATTTGAAGCAATTCACTTGTTAATATAGAAATCACGTATAATATGTAAAATACACAAGAAGGGGGGTTGAATTGTGTTAAATCATCTAAGATATGAATCTTTAAAAACTTCTTGATTTTCTTGACAAATTCAGACGATTACAGGTTTAAATAATGCATTTGATTTGATGACTAATGTAATAGCGAAAATTAGTATTTATTATTCTAACAATAAGAAAATTAAAAAGATAAGAGTTAGAGAATATGACACCGCAATTTATACTGGTCCACCCTTAACTTTGGGCTACATCCAGTCCTCAGAGTTTGTCTGAGATTTCACTATCTCCTTCAATGTTTCAAGTATTATTTCTACACTTTCAGAGCCTCTTCAGGTCTCTTTCACAAAGTATTGTTTATCTGCTTCCTTAGCCTCTTCAGGCTCTAGCCTTCCTTTCTCTCGAAAAGATATCGTTTAAGTTTTCACACTCACGTTATAGATGTATTTGCTCTCTTTCTTTCTTTCTTTTCTCTCCGAATATTTTTCACAGCACAAGCACTTGAGCACAGAATTTCGCTAAGTATTTTTGTATATGCAAAATTAATTTTTAAGTCTACGACTACGACTAATATTTATAGCCTAAGTCTCTAATGGTCTTCTTGAGAAATCTGCTTGTCGAGTATTATAAAGTCTGTTATTAGTTGAGTCTTATAAGTAACTCCAACTAACTGACGTTCTTAACACATTCTTCAATTACATCGACTTACTTAGATTCACATGTTTCGTCTGATGTCTTAGACTTGATCACTTCGTCTGATCCATCAGATTCATCTTTTACTTACGTATCGTCTTGATTTGATGATTTGTGCCACTTATATTTATCTGTGCACTTAACAAATTCATCAAAACAGTTCACACATTTCTATTATTATTATTATTTGACTTTTATCAAAATCAATAGAAGAAGTAAAGTCTTCTTGACTTAACATTATTATGTCTTTAAGGTTTTGGAATTTTGGCTTTAAGTTAAGTTATGGCTAGTGCCTCTATTTTTAAACAACCTGTAGTGTTTTGGTTATAACACCCAAAATAATTAACTAAATTGCATGAAAATTACTCCATTAGAAAATTAAGAGATAGGAGAATTTATAAATTGATAATATTATAGGCCAATGTGGGAATTAAAGGAAGGAGGATGACCAATATTCAATTTTCCTATAGTCAACTTATAGATCAACAAGATTAAAACGTATGTGTCTAATAGAATTGTAACACATGGTCTAATCGAATTATGACACATGGACCAATAGAATTGTAACATATTGACCAAGAGAATTGTAACACATGTTCCGATATAGTTTTAACACATGATCTAGTAGAATTGTAACACGTGGTCCAATGGGATTGTGACATACGCTCCAATGGGATTGTGACATATGTCTAAGACTAGAAAATTCATGAAAAGGTATACGGAGAGGGGAGATGGATGAAATTTTAGTGGCTTAACTTCAAATTTCTCTTCTCTATTTCACCTTCTTCATCCCATCATTTTTCACTTGGTGATTTAAGTAAAGCTAAAGAGGAAGGGAAGGAAAAGCATTAGAAGAACTACTTTGCCAATTTTAAGGTTGGGACTTCACCTAGTTGAATTTTGCATTTGTGTATAAATGAGTGGATATAAAGATTCATTTGGATGTGGAATTGTTACTGGGATATTGCTTTCGTGTTACTTTGCATGAACTTGGTTGTATATGATAAGAGAGTATCGTGTAGTAAAATACTGTTTATGGTTTGTTTGAGTCCGTCACATTGTTTAAATCATAACTCAAGCTACAGACCTCTAAATTATGTGATTTCAGTTGCATGACCTAAATATCTTTAGAAGGACTCTTACTTAATTCTGGCTCTATAACTTTGAAAAAGGAGATAAAAAAGGTGACTTGATGTTGTCCCTATTTTGGAGCAGCTTGTGATATTTTACCTATATCTCATGATTTAAAAGTTCAAATGGTCTGATTGTTAGTGCTATAGAACCTATAAACATAGAGAAAAAAATGTCTAAAAGACCTCAAAACCGGTTTATGACTTTTTCTATATGCATATTAAGGAATAAGTAGTGGTATGAATGGAGAGAGAGTGTCTGTGACAACCGTGGCATTCTTTTTGTTTCTGATTTCTACCGCATCTTATCTAAACCTTTATGAATGTGTATGAAAATTTTTAAACACCTAGAAATAAATGAAATAGGACTTACCATATGTGAATTGGTTGACTGAACATTGGAATATAAGATTGAGCATAATGCATACTAAAGAAAATTTACATATACATAAATGATTTGTATGCATATTCATTACTCATATGTGTATAGTATGATTATACAAGTGTGATTTTGAAACCTTTCTAATGGTGATAAGTTATGACTTGGATATGAACATAGATACAAATTTTACGACTTGAAATGTATATCATATGACTTGTCAATACATGATTGGTGAAATTGACAAATGATTAAAGGAAATGTTACAGTGCCTACTTTATTGTCTTGGTGGTGGATAGATAGTTATGCCTATAGGGTTATAGTACAGTTGCTACAGTTTGACACCACTGGTGTCCACAGTTCGATACCTTTAGGTATTCATAGCTTGATACCTTCGGGTATCCACAGTTTAATATCTTCAGATATCCAAAGCACCCGTTATCCACACCCATAAAAAATGTACAAGCCTAACACAGAAAGTAAAGTAAAGAGATATAAATAAGAAATACACAACATAAATAATCGGTATATATATTGATAATTTGTATCATTGAGTGTTGAATATCAATGTTTGAGTTTTGAAGATGAATAATTGATATTGATGAGCATTTGCATTGGTTGTAATGATGAATTGTAATGACGTGCAATTATATTGATAATTTGTATCAATGAGCGTTGAATATCAATATTTCGCTTATAAATGTGCATTTTCTGTATATGGATAATATGTCGAAGGATATTGGTATTATGTACTTTGCTTAAGTATGTCATCATTATTTACATGAGCATTGAATATCAATGTTTGATTCATGAATGTGAATTTCTAGTATATGAGTTGTGATATTTTTGAATATGTGTGCTTAGCGGATGATTGTTGTGAATGGTCATCTAAACTAAGTGTTTTTTCCACTAAGCTTTCAAGCTTAACATGGGTATTAATCCATGTAGATCCAGGTCGTAAGAGTGAGGTGCAGGGAACATTTACAAGAACTAAGGCCAACAGATAGGAGTAAAAGTACCTTTGGATGTATCTTTTGATTAAAGAATGGTTGTATATGTAGTAATGGAAATTGTATGTTCACTTTTGGATTATCATGTTAATGTAAAGGTGTGATACTACTTTTCAATAATAATATTAAATGATATTGGGAATTTTGTGATGTGTATATGTATAGCATTAAATAGAATTATGTACCTTGAATGCATGTACAAGAATTTGCTTTCTAATTGTGTGGATGATTGTAGATTTCGTATAAGGGGTGTTACATGGCAGGTATCAATATTTTAAGGCGTTTGGTCCAATAACTTAAATACCTCTTCTCTGAGGTTTACCATCTCTCGTTAGAAAATATGCAAGAACGGTATTATTATATTTGATAATTTCAATATCAAAGGTATATTCTGCTAACAAAGTCTATCATTTGGTATATCTTTTACATTCAGGTTTAGAAGGTAAATTATTCTGAATAAATGTTTTAGCTTGAGTATTATCATATCTTAATAAAAACTTTTTAGGAAATAAAAAATAATAAAAATTTTAACAACTTTTTATTACCGCCAATAATTCCTTTTCACTTACACGATATCATTGTTGAGTATAGGTAAAGGTTCCAAAAGTATACCTGTATAAAGACTCATTTATCTTAATGTTAGAAGCATCATAATCTATCTTTTTTAATACCCCACTTTATACATGATCAGAAGCATCAATTTGAGGAATTAACTCATCATTATCTGATGGTAAAGAAAGTTTTGATAACGTAGTGCACAAAATCTTAATTTTCTTTACCTGTTTAATCCGATAAGGTGAAATAACATTGTTTAATTCCTTGTTTATAATCCAATTTTTTCTTAATTTCTAAAAAAAATTATAATATATAAAGATAATTTAATTAATATAAATTATTATTACTATAAAAATTAATCTCTTTAGCTTTACGAATTAAACTTGTTCATTACCCGCTTTCCCGAAATCATGGTTCACATCTTTGACGAAATTCCTTTGTTTAGTCAAGGCTTTAACTGAAAATGCTTCCTTTATAACTTTGAGTTAGAGGTGGATCTTTTGTTATTACAATCTAAACAATAAAAGACGGTAGTTTTCGTTTTGGACGACTACCACCTGAAGGATACTTTCCTTGTGACAAGTAAAAGGACTACTTTACGTAATTCGCATAATATTTGATTGTGATCATAAAATATTCAAGAACCATGCCATGAAACCTCTGGCATGGTCCCAATCTGCAAAGCTATTCAAGAAATCTATAGACCAGCGGCACAAAAAACCGAGTCCTCTATCTATCCCACTTCCAAGCCTGTAATTATAGATTCGAACATGCTATTACAGGCTTCACAAGTTACAACCAAGAAAGACGCACTGCTCTCATTAACAACATGCCACAGACAACATCAGCACAATTATATTCGACCTTCCTACATTGTTACGCGATGGATTGACAAATGATTTTACGCTCGCCTTCAAACGTATTACTGCATAGGTTCAGATAAGTTATGATCTCTGTAAGCGACTCCAATCTCTGTCTGAGCTCAGATATCTGTGTTCTGAGGATTGTGTTCTCCGCTTCAACATTTAGGAATTGTAGGGAGGTGTTGTTCACGGTGCAAACAATTCGATTGTTTTCTTTCCTTAAAAGTCCTATTTGGGCCGCAAGATCATCCAGATGCTTTTGCCTGTGCATCCTAGTCCTACGTGCTGATTCACGGTTAGACACCATTCTTTTTAACTTTCTTTGCTGCTGATCCTCCTCAGAGCTTGACTTTTTCAGTGAGCCTGATCCCCAATATCTCCCACTTGTAGAGGCTATCGTCTGTTCAATAAATGAACAAGAATAAAAGGTATAGTTATTATTATAATAATACAACCAATAAGGGCAGTAGCTTCAGAAAGTATCAGGTATTCAATAATGCTGCAGAAGAGAAAAACATCAGGACCTACAACAAAGAGGGAGAAAAACTGAATGGTTGAAGGTAGCTTCCTGATTGATAGGCGGATGAATTATGAACAAAGGGATTAAAGCCTGGCCTGACAAGCTATGGGCTTTTAAAGGCTTGAATGTTTAGATCTTGCAGAACCAGAGATAATAAATATTAGGCATAGTAATGACAGAAAATCACCTTAGTCTCATTTCTGGAATGAATAGTCAACTGAACCTCTGAAGTTTTGGAATAAGGTCTTTTAACCTCTTTCTGACATTCAAGGTGATGATTGTGTTGGACACAAACTTGGGAGATAACCCATTTTCCATTTTTGACTGTGCATTGAATCTTGGCCAGACAACCTGTTCTAGTTACTTTTCTCTTGTACTTTCTTAGCTTCTTAGATGGCTGCTTGAATCCTTGTTTTGAACAAAAGAAGTATCGTTTGCTAATACTACCATCTGAAAGCTTTTGCACCTTTGCTTTCCTAACCTTGAAACCAATTTCCATAGCGTAATCTTTGTAAAATTCGTAAACCTCCTCCTTGGTCAAGAATGTCATTCCCAGTTTAGGTACTTGAAAATTATCTTTGTTTACTTCTCCACTCGCATTAAAAGTCTCACCTTCAATGCTTTCTGATGATGGTATGTCACCCCCAACACACACTGGCAGATACTCAAGATTGTTGGCACCTGAAAGCTGCTCAATGGACACATCCATTTTCTGGTTAAGCAGAAAACAATAAAATCCAAGTTACCATTTTTTGGTAATGATCAGAAGATGCTAAAACAATAAGCTCGTGTTTGAAAACTTCTATAGTTACAACGATTTATGTCAACCCAACTAGCTGGGATTTGAGAGGAATTCCTGCATACTAATCATATGGAGCAACATAATAACTTCTCGAAGTTACTGATGGCTATTCTGTACGTTAATACAAATTTGACTATTTGAGCTTTAAATCAATTTCTTATATTTTCGCCTTTTTCCTTTAAATTATGCAATTCTATCTTTATTCTTCTATCTCCAAACGCTTTTATTAGTCATGATCTTACCATTTTGTTTGGGGCAGCACAGGGATAGAGAAAGATAAGAGATAATGAAAGAAAGCATTCTTCTGTTTGGTTGGTTTGAATAGAAGGAAAGGAAGAATGTGCATTGTGAAGATGGGACTTCATTGTAGCAACGAGGGAAAAATACTGCAATGGGACATTCCAGTATTTAGAGAACTATGAAATAGCACTTCGAAACAGCCTCGAATCGAAAGAATCCAAGTATCAGATTCTCTATATACATAGGATGGGATCATTGTAATGTCATTTCAAGAATGATCGTAAAGCGTATGTGTCCAAGAGAGGGAAATAAATCTCGCCTCACTTTCCATTCCTTGTTAACATCTATTCTTAAAAAGAAAATAGATTTAGAATTTCAAAGAAATCCTTTTCCCCAAAGAAAATAAGACGCAAAAAAAGAATGTGGCATTGAAATCCCGTTATGACCATGATTATTTATTTTGTTTCGTCAAAAACAAACTAAAATATTACTAACAAACTCGTAAATTGAGAGAGCCACCCTAAAAAGAAAAAAAAAGTGAAAATATAATCTCAGGATTTTTAAGTCAGGAAATAACCTGATAACACCTGATCCGCTAAAATTTGTACTCTGGCCCCAGGGAAAACCCCCATTTCAACCCTCCATATTTTTTCTTTTTTCGTTTTCTATTCTTCCCTAAAACGATGGAATCAGAAACTTCATTCGTAACAGGGGAAAAGGGAAACCATCATCAAATGTACATGACAGTTGGACGCTAGACGAGATATTAACAGTAAGATGCAATTGGATGATTATTAATAGATAAATACATCAAAGGCTGATATTAGTTACCTCTTGAAGATTATGAGCATCCTGATCTTTCTGGGCATCTTCATCTGCTTCACCATAACTACGTGAAGCTGCAGAAGAAGAAGAAGAAAGGCTTAGTTCAGTGGAGATAAAAGACAAAGCCTCTGAAATATCGCTTCCACTATTCATCGTACTGCTCCCGCTTCCTTTCATCTTCCTGGTCATTTTCTTATTATTTTTGAGAACATGTCCCCAATCCTCGTCCAGCCTCGAACACCATCCCTCTTGACTAGTCTCCGAAAGCATGTTGCGCCAGAAATCAACATTGGAACCACCAAATCCAAATGATGGATCAGTTCCAGAAATGAAATCGAAAGATTCAGACATATTCCGCTTTTGGGTAATACACAAGTACACAACTCTGGAGCGTCTGCCCCAATCGACGACATACTAGAGCTTTTATATGCGGTGGTAGGGGTACTGGTCCATCTGAAAAAGCCAAGGTAAGCGAGTGCTGACTCTGAAACCACTCAAAAACGAAATAGGTAGTCCCGTGGTGCTCTATGAACCTAAAGGTAGGTGGTCTGCTGACATTCTGAGTCGAGATGGGTGGCTTTGGTATAATCTATTGTGTTGTACGTAAAATACTACTCGAATCTTTTCCTCTTTCTTTCTTTTTTCCTTGAAAGGTTGCTACAAAAATCATGGAAGCGTGTTCGGATAAAATCTCTTCATTTTTTCCATTGTTTGGAATGGCTTTTAGGTACCTTTAATTCCATGTATTACTGCACGTAGTTTGTTGCATATTAATGCAAAATATTTACAATTGAATAGGATGTGGTCAATGGTTTCTCTCATGATTGTACGTACCAACACTAGAACGCTTTCTTGTAGACATTTCACTCGAGCGTTATTTTGGAACAATTAATCAATGTTAGGACAAGAGAGCTACACGAGGAGATAATAGCCTTGTCGCTTATTAATTTCTCATTTACATAACTTCTTTTAAATTCTTTAAGTCTATCAAGTCCTCCTTAAAAATTATTAGTTTTCACTTTCACTAAAAACTTCAATATGAAGTACCTCACTTGTTAATTGAACAAGGGTTGTTGATCTAGGAATGGAGAGTTTAAGTTGTTGGGGTATGGTAATAGAACCACTTGATGTGTTAATAGTTAATTCATAAATGGTTTCAAAATGAATATTGGTAAATTGTTTTTGATACGAACACTCATGTTGAAAAAATGATTTAAACCTTTTCTTTTCAGAAATTTCATAAATTGGGTAATTCAACCCTTCTTGTTCAATGTCGAATCGATAACTTATGTATAAAGTAAATTTTTTGAATTTGACGAGTTCATTGGGAAATTCATTGTGTCGGCATTAGAGTTGCAGTTGGACATTTGTTGAGCTCTATTTTTGTGAGTTTAACTTGATTATTTGTTGTGTTCTATTTTTGTGAGTTTAATGTACAATCTTTTCACTTACTATGTTTTTATGCAGACAATATTCGGCAAACTTTGCTAATGCACAAATTAAGGAAAAGAACTATGCTAAAAATATACAAGCTAGTAATGGTGATTGCTTAAATCATTTTTCCTTCTTGTTTTAACTTTTGCACACAATATATAGGTCATGCCACAATTACAAATAAATTTACAAAACTCTTCTAAAGTAACCAACTTTCCTGAAAACTATTATTATAATATTAGAAAAGAGTAATGATATCAGGCGGTAAAAAACTTTAGTCTTTGCTAATATAATTTTAGTAACTATGGATTTACTTTTTTCTTATTTTATTGTTTTATTATTGTATTAACAAAAAATTTTTAGTTGTTGTATTCACTTATTCTTTTAGTTGAAGAAATGAAAATGATAAGTTTGTCTAATAGTGTAGCTGATAAGGCTAAAAATCACATATACTATGATTATGGATTAATAACATCTATAAGGATTTCTTGGACCAAGTTCAACCCATGAAGGCGATTTTGTAGATGTGCCAGATTTAAGATAAACTTTAAATATATATTTACTTTTTGAAATCAAATTTTATATTTGACGAATTCCTAAATTTGTGTTATACATGTCATTTGTAGAGCAAATAAAAATGTGATTACTTTGTGTGACATGACGAAAAATTCACAAGAAAAAGTATAAATGTAATCAATGAGCTTCAAGAGATCAACGAAAAATTAAAGAATCAACAAGATGCCTTATTATTAAGGAGGCTATTGATTTGTTATTGGATAATCTTTATTATAATTGTTGGGTGTTACTTAGCAATGTACTTGTTATAAGAAATATATTTACCTTACTAATATATGGATTAATATTAAACTTTTTTGTATTAATGTATTAATATTATCTTATTTAGAAAGGGCTACAAAGATTGTTTTTTTAAATTTTTGCATTATTTATATCCACATAATGGCATAATAAACATTATACCAAATAAGAGATACTTCAATTATTAACTTGAAATGATACCTCTATCATTAAGTATGGATAAACACCCACTAACATATAGGAAATAAGATTGCAAATAATGGACAAATCATTAATACGTTAGAAAGTATGACATTCACAACGTAAACTAATAATGTACAGTTTGTGGGTAGATACCATAAACTAATAGTATGAGCAAGATAAGTCAGAAAAATTATAACTTCCATCCAATGCATATGTATAAACATATACATTATTTAAAGCATATATATACACACACCATAATTTATCATTCGAATAAGATTCACATATAAAATAGATATCTAGAATAAATATCATAAACAAAATTGATAGCCAAATTGAGCTCCATATATATGAGTAGCTAGTCTTAATATGCACCATATACAATTTTTTGTTTATGATATTTATTCTCCCCACATACATGAGTAGCTAGTCTCAATCTGCACCATATGCAAAAAAATTTAGTTTCTTCTTCTTCTCTTTATCAATTGTGTTGGTTCTTATATCAATTGGTTGGTTTGACAACATGTTCTTGAATTGTGACCACATTGCGTGCATATTTTACATAACATCTAAAGTCCTTTCCAATTAGCTTTATATGGGTTCTATGCCTCTCCTACCTCCTTGCTCTTTGCCCTTTTAGGTCTCCCAACCATTCTAGTGTATGGTGGTGGAATGATTTTGGAACTATGAAAGTCGATAGGTGTCAGCCACGTATCCTTACTTGGAATTGGAAAATTTTGACATTCGTAAGTAACTTCAAATTTTTCCTTACTACACATCAGTTCCACATAATCTTTTGGATTGCCATCATTATGTCTTACTAAAACACAAGCATATTAAACAGGAATTCCACTTAAATCCAAACTCCTGCATATTTAAATCTTGTTGCCCAAATCAATAACATTTAGTCAAAATTCATATTCTCCACTTCAAACAATGTCCCACAACTAAATTATGGCATCCAATTACTAATAAGTTATTTAAACTTCTCCAAGGTTTTCTAGATCCTAGAGCAAACGGAACTATTAAGTTTCTCCATCCCCTCCTTTTTTTTTTGCTAAATCTTTTCATCATTGTTCTTATAATCATCTCAAGCATTATGATGATTGGCTTGTCCCTAGCATCCTTGATACAATCACTAAAGCTTTCACAATGATTATTTAGCAATATGTTACATTTGTGCTCTACACTATAAGTTTGTTTACACCACCTTTGAATTGATATCCTATCCAATCAGTTATAGATCGACTTATCAATACCTTCTAACTGCTTTATATACCTGTTTAAGGAAAAAATGGAGAAGTCTATCATAACTTAAATAACCATATACACTAAAGTTCAAGTGCTAGCCAAAATTAAACAATCTTCTATCTTTCAAATTTATTGAAGGTATATGCTTTAGCTGCACTCCACAATATATTATTTATAACCTTTTTGGTCTTAAATTTGGCTTGAAGGTTGGCATAGATATGTCTTATAACACCAACCATATCAATATTGAACATATGTTCCAAACCATATTTCAATTAATCCATATGGTATGTTAATGGACTTGGTAAATATACATAATTGGGTTTGTGCTGAACATACTAGAAAATAAAACCTAACTCTGTATAACTAAATTTATAGTAGTGGTGAGAAAGGATCATATCTATAAAGAGTGTATGATTAGCTTTTTTAATGAATGAATATGTGTATAGGATTGGTGGGGGTGGTTTTGGTTGAATTCATTTGATGCAATTAAATGTAACCAAACTATGGAAAACAAATCAAATCAAACAGTATAAATTGCAAGAATTTATCAATGTTCCATAGAGTATATACTCGAACATCCAAAGGACATTCAAGTACATATCCTATAACAATGGCATGTTAAAGCAATCTTATGTACTTATATGGCATCAAATAAAATAACACAATACTTTTAACTCCTCATTTCATTCATAAATAAATATACATTGTAACATTACTTTCTTTTAAACAAATATGTACATTACCAAAATGTGTGAAAGTTTACGACCCTTTATACACAAGTTCTACATGAAATAAGTAAACTATATAAAATTAACTACAGCTCCTCAGATGCCAGCTGACAGACCTTTGAGTCATATCTTAATCCAAAATGTTCTTCTAGAGAATCTTAGAAATCTAGGTCTCCTGTCTCCTCCCTGAAAGGTCACGTTGCAATTTTTGATGAGTTTTGTGAACTCAGTGAGTGAACCATCATTGATGATCCTACTCAAAACAAGTAAATAAATATCAAACATCCATCCAATTTCACAACATTTTCTATCTCAATAAGGCATAATGTATGAGACACATTTCATATACATTCTTTCAGAATGTGTATAACCCAATCAATCACTATTAGACCCCATTTTCAGAGTCTAACTCGCTCTCTAATACCAATCAATGTTGGCGTCTGGGTCTCGAAACTTATTACAAAGCTACTTAACGAGGGTATTGGGTATAGAGACCCCTCTGGAAAAGTTTGCCGCGGCCAACTCTTTTGGCTTTGCCGCAGCAAACACTGAAGGTTAAGCAGAAGAATTGTCTGGAAAAGTACACCGCGGCCAAGGTCGGAATTCTCCATGGCAAAACCTTCAAAAATCAAGGAGAAAGTCTCTCGGGAAAAGTTCGTCGCGGTCAAAGTCTAGCTTCACTGTGGTGAAAACTTCAAAATGAACCCGAAACATCCAACATTTATCACTAAGTTTACAAACACATACATATAGATTTCCCACAAAACCAAGCAATTCGTCCAAAGATAGCATGAACATATAAAAGAAAATTTTCTCAAATCTCACTACTGAATCAAACGAATTTTATACATAGCTTTAGTTACATATCAACAATTTCACCAATACTTAATACAAAATACAAATGGATGCGCATGTTTGATATGCCTATAAAGCTATCCAAAATGTTCACTAACTTAGTACAAAAGTCTTTAACTATCTTGGAGTCCCCGATGCCTTACAAGGATTGCTAACTTTCTCGTTCTGTACTTGAGGAGGGAAAAGGATGGGTTGAGCTACACGGCTCAGTGGCTAATACATTTATAACCATCGGCAATCAACCACAATTCAAGCATATGCACATGTATAACTATCAATTCAAACATTCTCAATCTTTTTCTAGCAATTCAATCATTTATCAATTTAACTCAAAACTCATAACACATAACATAGACTTTAGCCATTAAACATAACACTCAAAAGCATCAGACTTGACAATTTAAAGATGCATTGCATAAATAAATGGCTTGAGACTTCCATGGAACGAAACGAAGAAACTGAAGTTTCTGCCGTGAAAAAAACGAGTTCGATTTCTCAGGATCTCGTGTCTTTAAGCGGGCAGCTGGGAGAAAGCTAGAGGTCAATGTGCACATGACTAACGAAACTGGTTCCTCTCTTGCCTAGTCACAAATAATTTTATGCTCAATATAGTCAATCACAAATTCATGATCTCATGCTTCTTTTACTTCTTTCTTCTTTCTTTTTATACAAATATCATAACCTTTTTCAAGGCATAACATAATCATAATTCATCATGCATTTCAAACATTCACAAAGATTTCAATCTCAAGAAATTCAATGCAAGTAAAAACAACATACACACACATAGGCAAGAATTTGCCCAATTACACAATAGCTATGAATATATTACCCACCTAATTGCTTGAAAATCCAAGCTAAAGATTGTCTTTCCTCTTGCTCTTGGATCGGGTTTCCTATAACAAACACATTTTTCCATTCAATCCAGCTTTAAAAATCAAAATAATAAAATCTATCATAGACTTAACTTACCATAGCTTATCTAGGTAAAAAAAACAAAACCTAGTTTAGAAATTTATGAAAAATCACATGGTTTCTCTTCTTCTCTTCCTTCTTCAAACACCAACCCATTTCTTTACTTCTTTTTCTACCCAAACAAGAAGAAATGATGAAGAAGATACCTTAGCTTAGCCAAATCCTCGTTCTTCTTCTTCTTTCCACGTTTTCTCTCTTCCTCCCTAGCTTCCATGTTTTTTGTCCTTCTCTTGTCCTCTCTTCTTTCACGATTTTCTTCTTCTTTCTTCTATT
>JANZXP010000005.1:35296529-35314269 GCA_027576715.1 Erythroxylum flavicans
ATATTAATTCTAACTTAATTCTAATCTTTCCATCTAATTCTACTCTCTATTCATGCTTACTAAATTTAATGACCCAATTCTAAGAAAAATAAAATAAACAAACTAATCATAATTAAATAATTAAACAAATAAATCAATAATAATTAAAAAATTTGGGGTCCAACAATACTAGCATCTCTCTATAGCCCATAAACGCATTGAAACCAAGGCAAAAGTAGGAGAACAAAATTGTTTTCTGAAATCGAAATCGAGAACTAGCAGCGGCCAGATTCAGTCCAACAAACAACATAACAAAACCAATATAAATCTGAATCAAGAAACCAACGAATCCTGACCAAAAACATAAAATCTATATTTCTTAATAATCCAACATGACAATGGCTCTAATACCACTTGTAAGATACAATCAAATCATAACACAAGACCAAGATCTATCATGCCAGATTATCATGAGTAACTAGATAGTGGAAGCGTACCTGAATCCATCGGAGTAATCACGTATAGGATGTTGCGGTTTATGTTAATCTTCCAAGAGATGCCTTTGGGATGTTTATCTTTTCTCTTTATAGGATTAAAGAAAAGAAAACCCTTAAGCCTCTCTTGGAGACCATAACCACATATTCATATGCTTAGTGTCAATCACCAATTTGCCCATCATAAATTAGAAATATAACACTGAGGTTTCTACACATATCTTAGGTCATACTTTAATTAGACGATTTGGACCCAATAACCCAAAATTTTATTAGACCACTTTTATTTGGGTCATAGCTTATAGTGGCCCATGACATTTAATTATACATATATGAAAGTCCACCCAAAAAAAATCCAACATTAACATCAAAATTATTAATTATAAAGTTGAGTAAATTCACATGCTCTTCTTTCTTTTGGTGTTATAAAGGAGATTAAAATCTTGAGAGCCACACACAGACACACATATACATGGACCTAAAAAGTTACGTCAATATGGGACTGTCTGATTGATCATTAATCACTAGACTACACAGACACACTTCTACGACTTTAATAAAAGAGAAAAAAGGTTCATGATGTGTAAGTGCAGTATATGGGGCCATGGAGGATCTGATCATAGAATGGAAGATGGAGAGCAAATTACAACCACACAGATGACATATAGGGTTGGTGTCCCTTTTTATGATCAAAATTTGCCAACTTCTTATCTCCACTGCATATATTTTATATAGAAGTAACATTCAAATTGTATAATCAACATCACATACAAATATTTTAAGGCCCCAAAAGGAATACTTTTGAATGCAACATATCAGCTAATGAATCTATTCTCGCAGGGTTGATTTGGGCTAGGTTGAGTTAGTATAGTCTTTTTTGCTATGGTCCAATATAGGGTACCACAGAAAGTAGAGGACACGTAGTAATTTTGTACATGACACCATCTATATATCTTTGTATGTATCAGTTGTATCTGGGGCCTCATATATTAAGGAGTTCCTTTTGTGTACCATTTTATGCTCTTCATCTAGGTCCTCCTATAACTGAGCTGGGTTCTTATTTTTGGTTGTGCTTCTTGGTGCCTGCACAGTTATGTTCAACAGGGTAGTCAACAATTCTAACAAAGGACTGTTAAGTACTGGGAGTGTTAAGAGCAATCCAATACTTAGGTTGAAGTGAAACTTGCTTATGATCTTGTCTACTGTATGAATAACAACTGTACTAAAGTGGGTCTGATTAATCAAATACTACAAAGCAGACAAGACCAATTAGAAGGACCGCACGATGTTTCTAAGGAAGCTGAGAATCTAAAGGGGTGGTTGGTTTGTATAGGAGAATGGTAATAGGAATGAGAATGAATATGGTGAGGAATGAGTATGGATATTATCATTATAATTACAACGTTAAGAGGAATGAATGATTACCATTACCATTGACGATAGTTGGTTTGTAAAAAATATTGAGAAATAAAAATTTATTATATATTAATTAATTAATTAATTATATTGTAACTAATTAAATAATTATATTTTAATTAATTAATAAATAAATAATACTATTTTAATTAATTTATTGTAATTTATTATATTTTAATTAATAATAATAATATTTTAATTAATTACCCAAATTAAAAATAGCTAGCCTCGTTCTGATCTCCATGTTCAACTTGTCCTCAAACTGTCTACATTTGTCTTCCTTAGTTGGGACCAATGTGGTCATTAAATCTTATCTTATACTCTGCCACTGTGAGCCTGCCTTGCTTCAGATCCAAAAATTCTTTCATCTTTCTATCCAGATAAATCTTAGGCATACAATTCTCTCGAAACACCCTCTTCCGAAGTCAAACTACAAGGTGTGGTGGTACTGTCTGGAACAGTCTTCCATCATTGGTATGCTGGACCTTGCAGTAGTGAGACTGCATAATCAAATATTTCATCTGCCTCACAGTCCATCTGATCAAACACTCTTTCAGTTCTCTCTAACTACCCTTCTGCCTTAGTAAGGTCTGTACTTCTATAGAAGTCCACAGCACCCTACTTTCTCAGCTTATCGTATCTCCTTCCTCGCCTCTTTGGAATTCTCGGAGGCATTTGAGCAAACTCAGGTATAGGAGACTCTCTATTGGCTCCTACAGACTCTGTCAGCTAACTCTGCAACTTGATCGCCTATAGCAGATGACATATAACAAAAATAATTATGATCACTTTCATAATCTCTCACTATTTGTCATGTCTAATTGTCCTTATATACCTATGGATGCCAAATCATGCTCTGATACCAAAATTGTAACATCCCACTATCATAGAGTATATACCCGAACATCCAGAGGACATTCAAGTACATATCCTATGACAATGGTATGTTAGAGCAAACATAATCTCTTAAATGGGATCATAAAGAATACACAATACTTAAAACCTCAACTCTTCATGTCATTCATTCACAAAAGTTTACATTGTAGTCATTAAAAAAAATATTTACATTACCAAACATGAGAAAATTTACAATCCTTTATACAAAAGTTCTACATGTCAAAGAAACTATATAATACAATCTACAACTCCTCTGATGTCAGTTGACAGACCTTTGAGCCATATCTTAATCCAAAATTTTCCTCTAGAAAATCTTAGGAACTAGGTCTCCTGTCTCTTACTTGAAAAGCCACGTTGCAATTTTTTATGAGTTTTGCAAACTCAATGAGTGAACCATAATTAATGATCTCACCCATGTCAAATACACAAATATCACATAACTAACCAATTTCAAAAACATTTTCCATCTCAATAAGACATAATGAATGTCACACATTTCAAATACATTCTTTCAGAACTTGTATAACCCAATCAATCACATTATCATGGCATATCACTTTCATCACAATTTCAGAAAAGGTTTCATAATCATATATTTCATAATCATAAATATACAAATGTAGATGCAAATGAGACTCCAAAATTGTTATTATTTATTATAACTGACTGCCTTTCGGATATAGATACAAATAATGTCCCATTATGGGCTCAGTTAGATACAGAAATCATGGAGCCAGGCTCTACGTGCAGATAACAGAATTCTAAGCTTATAGCTCTTTCAGACTAGCTACTCCAGTCACAACACCTTTATCTAAACATGCATTTAATGTAATGCATCAAATCATAGAATATGTCATGAATAACATTCATTTATGATGCACAGACAGAATCTCATATTTATCGGACCTCAGTCCAGCATTCAACTTTTGTTGAGTGTTCAGGAATCGTTCAAAATTCAGATGCAAATAGATATCATTCAGATTTCAAATGCAAATAGAACACTTCCAATACATTCCCGAATATCAAACTCCTCGGACCATTAAAGTCTAAAATTCACATACAGAACATAAAAAGTTCAATAAGTTAAACAAAATAAATCAATCCTAGGAAGATCATCTAAGTTGACTCATAATACACTCCAATTTATGTTATTGCCTGGATGGTCTGATAATGTTTGAATGTCATCGGACTTGGTTGTCTAAAATCATACAATTCACACATAATTCACATTACAAAGTCGATCAATCAAATGCATATTCATTTGTGCACATATATACATATGTCATGCTCAATGCATGCTCAATTGACTTTTCCCACGTATGTAACCTTATTCAAATTTCTTAACCATTCAACATCATACTTTGTATTCTACCATTTTGCAATCAGGTTTGTACCCTTAAATTAGCTTGATTTACTCTAAATTCATCAATCATACTTTACACTTATCCTTAACATTTCCATGATCAAAAAGCTTCTTATAATACACACACAATTGGTACTTTACATCTGAAATTTTAGCAAGCTAAATCTATACATTCACCAAAAATTTTCCAGCTTCATATACTCATAGATTCACCTAATTATCATTCATAAATATCATATGTTCTTCAATATTCATTCATTCATACCTTATACACATTATTCATGTCCTAAAGATCATGTTTGCATTAAAATAACTTATTCATTCCTTTAACAAATTAGAATTTCCAGATTTGAACTCAACACATCAAAACAGTCCCTTCTTTAAGTTATGTCTTCAATTAACTACATAAACTTATCAAGATATATTTTGGCCAAACTGTTTCACAAAAACATTAATAAGACATCGATAATCATTTTTCATGTTTTATACTTTGACTAATTCGAGCTCTAAAGTCCCCAAAAATAAGGAAATAATATAAGGTTCTTGCATAGGGGTCTGTCACAGGCAGTATTAGGAAAATAAGCATAACTCAAGCTTTAGTCACTTTTTAATCAAGCTTCTTTCACAGGGGTCAAGCTAAGACCTAGATATAAAACTTTCATTATTTTAGTTTCTTCAAATTCATTCCCTAAACATATGTAAAATAGGTCGAAAGAGAAAGATGAAATTGAAACCAGAATTTTGAACTACAGCTCTAATTTTTTACCGATTTTTTTCACACTTTATACCAAAGTTAAAACATTCTCTTCATAGTTCATCAATTATACCACTATTGCTTGAATCATACTCCAATTCCTCATCAACAACCTCTCCAATTCTAGCTCAAAATTATTCAATTAATAGTTCACAAATCCTAGTCTTTCATGTATCAAAAATCAAACCAAAAATCTATCTTACATTATCATGCATATAGGTCTAATTCTTTCTCAATTCAAGAACACTCTTTTAACAACTTTCTTTGGCATAAATCCACCTTCTTTATACATTAAATTCCATTCCAATTCATCCATATAATGCCCTATACTACTCCACGGTTTCCATATACCAAAAACAAAACAGAAAAACTTCTAAGTTCATTCAACATTTTCCAGCACATATCTTCACCAATATCATATGCTTTTCATTCCAATTTAAGCATCATTCTAATATCATTTGACATGACATAAAACTCATATTGTTACTTACCTATTAGGCTTCCAATTTAACACAAAATTCCAAATTAACCAATCCTCACAAGCAATTAAAAATCAACGCAATTCTACGGTGAAAGTGAGCTAGTATTTTCAGACAGTAAAGTGAAGACAACTTTGAACAGATTTCTTGGCTATTTTTTATAGGATATACGTATCGTTTTGGTGTAGAAACTTAGCTAGGGTTTAAACAAAATTGCAGAGAAAAGGAGTTATTTTAGTGAAGAGAACAAAGGAAAGAACCAGCAAAACTCAGCTGTAGAAACTTACTACATCACATGCTAGGTGTCACCTTCTAATGTCCACAATTGTCTTAAGGCATGTATTACATTTGCCTAATCAAGATGCTGCCACTAAGCCTCACATTTAGTAGCCATTTGTATCCTACTAATCAGTCCACATGCCACTCCAAGGTTTGTCCACTTGTCACATACTAATTGATCCAATTGTCACACATTTAACTATGCTAAATATCACTTGATTTTAGGATTCAACACTTTTTTTTCACGTATCAATTTATCCTATCTCTTAGCATTTTTCCTAATCCAAATGTACATTTTGATTCATCAATTTCCCAATCCATAACATTTAATTCCAATTTACTAATTGAAATCTAAAAATACCAAAATTTAAGACATACTAAATCACAATTCACATCATGTTCATTGAGCATTTTTCATACCCCAGGACATGTCAAATGAGTGCATTTGGTTACTTGTACTGTGTACAAATATCAATTCGTTTATTAATGCTCATGTTATGCATGTATATGCAATACGTAATCTAGGGTTGAACCCTAAGCATATACTGGAAAACAAGATATTACCATTTTCACAAATATCACACATCTAACCAATTTCACAATATTTTCCATCTCAATAAGGCATAATGTATGACACACATTTCATATACATTCTTTAAGAACATGTATGACCCAATCAATCACATTATCAACAATGATGGTTCACTCAATAATTTGGCAAAACTCATCAAAAATTGCAACATGACTATTTAGATACGAGACAGGAAACCTAGAATTCTAAGATTCTTTAAAAAAACATTTTCGATTAAGACATGACTTAAAGGTCTGTCAGCTGGCATCTAAGGAGTTATAGTTGTTTTTATGTAGTTTACTTATGTCATTTAGAACTTGTGTATAAAAGGGTTGTAAACTTTCAGACATTTTGGTAATGTACATATTTATTTAAAAGGAAGTACTGTTACAATGTATATTTTGTTGATGAATCAAACGAGGAGTTAAGTTTTTAAGCATTGTGTTATTTTATTCGATGCCATATAAGCGTATGAGATTGCTTTAACATGCTATTGTCATAAGATATGTACTTAAATGTCCTTTGGATTTTCAAGTATATACTCTATGGTAATGGGATGTTACACAATGGGTTTTAAATCCAATTCATAGTTCAATCTCAACCTTTGCATTAATGTGCATAATCACTCATCATATTGTTCTCATGCCTCTCTTTAAAAATATTAACTTTAGACTAATAACACGCTTCGTTAATCCTTATTTCCCCTTAATATGTAACTAATTAAACTAAACTCCTTAATTAGGTCTAGCTATCAAATAACCTAAAATAAGCTTTCTAAATTTAATGTGAGAACCACATTACATATTAGAAAAATAGGTTAATCTATGCAACATCCATATAAGCTCAAGTCATTTAACTAATGCAAGTTACCCCTAATGATGCATGACCATTATTTTACCACACTTAAATCAAATTTACAATCATTACGAATTGCAATCATAATGAATCCATACATGAGCAATCTAGCAGGCCTATCTAAATCATTCATACATAAATCCAAAACTTTAAACGCAAAATAACATAGTCAATTCCAAAATAGCGTTAAGAACAACATCACTGAGATTAATCAATGCCCAAACTTGTTCACTGGACTCAATATCCCCTTTAAACTAGAAAGAAGAAGATTAATTACTTACAATTCTCAAAAAGGAAAGTAATTTGCCTCCTTTTATGTCTCCTTTCTATATATACCTTATTTGGCCTCTTAATTGCCCTTTTTATAGTGTAAAGTTAGGGTTGCATAATTTTACATAGTCAATTACATAGGCATGTAAGTCAATGCATATATTAATTTGTTAGAAATTGTGGAGTTACATGTTCACAGTTGGCTACACTATTAAGATGCACAATTGTGTATCTCACTTACATAACTGTGTAAGCCTCCACCTAGGTGTGTAGGTCACAGAGGGTGGCTGAAGCAATGTCTTTGATTATGTACACATTTTCAGTGAGTTACGTATTCCCTTACATGACCAGGTAAGTTATAGTGACTCTAATTTTTCCATTCTTTGTCCCCTTTTCACCCTAAATCATCTCCTTTTTACTCCACAAAGACAAATAACATCAAACATCAATAGAACAACATAAAGGATATGAATTTAGATCATTTTGGTTTTTATTCCTCTAGCTTATACCTAAACCAAAATATGAACTAAAATATGTATCGTAGTGACATTATAAGTGTTAATTACTAAGTATTAGGGAATACACAAATAAACAAGCAAGAATGTATCTAGTTCCCCCACATTTAGCTTTTAGTTGTCCTTAGACAAAGCTAAAGATCAATGTCAAATTTAAAACTTTCCTCTTTAACTATATTTCCTAAGAATAGTTAATCATAAGAAAAGAGGAATAACTTTCAGAATCCATTGTAGGAATTAAACATTCAATGTTTTTACTCATGATCAATCAATAACCATTTTTTAAAAAAATTGAACAATCTAGGGGTAGATTTTGACAACTTGTGTTTAAAAATAAGATCAATCTATAGATACATTAAAATTCCTTTCACGATCATGATATTGCACAACTTTGCTTATTTTTTCAGTTCTTTACCACTAAAGATTCACATGCATAACACAAATCAAAGGAATTTTCAAAGTGGTAATAAGGCTAAAGGTTAAGGTGAGAAATATTAAGGTCATATAGTTTAAAAGCCACAAAAAATAATAAAGCAGGAAAAGCACTCAATAAAGTATCAAGTGTAAAAACAAACATTCACTAAAAATTGGGCACCATCAGCTATGATGAATATAAAAACTCTGTTTTATAGCCTAGATTTAAGCCTTCATATGACAAATCACACAAAGCAAAAAGAATAAGAAGAAATTACTTATAAGAATAATAATGAAAAATCTACTATAACCATAAAGAGTGACCCTTCACAACAAATTCTCCTTATTTACGTCATAATCAATTTACCCATTTAAAAAACTTTAGAAGGAAGATTAACATGAATTATTTACAAAACAAATGATTTTCCTCCTTAATAATTCCTTTTCTTTTATTTTTTGTTTTTCTTCTTTTTTAATAAAGATAAAAACAAAGACAAAAATTAAGAGAAACTGCATCAATGTGGAACTCATTGATAGGAAATAAAAATCACATTCTGTTAACTATAACTAACTTATATATATGGGCACCCTACACTTATTCTCTTATGTATCCACAAAAATCAACAATCACAAATTCTCCACTATCATTAAGGCTTTGGTAAGAAATTTTGTTAACTTAAAGGCTTACAATAGGGTTAACACAAAAAAAAAGTCTAATAAAGCGTAAGGGGCTTAACAATATGATAAACATGTCATTAGGTATGCTAATTGACTAATGTAGCTCGAAAAATAAAGAGTGCCTATATCATTTTCATGTTAATGCATATGATAAAAATGTGGTCTCGAATAGAAAAATAAGACAAAGTTAGGGTATATGTTATGAAGGTCATACATGAAAGAAAGACAACGAAACTAATATGAGTGTGTTAGTCTAAAAGGCTCAAAATCTCACTAGCTTATATCTACCTATTAGTCACTACTCTTTTAAAGGAAACTTACATCAACTAACCATAAAAGTAAGATTACATGCCCAAGTTGTCATGCATTTTTCAGTTAATTCTTCTCTCTAATTATAAATATACAATTCTAGAAGTAATAGAAAAAAGAAAATGTTTGTTTGTTTATTTGGTTATATACATGCAAAAGAACTTAAAAACACATATAATAATCAAATTTCATACCCCCATACTTAAAACTTACATTGTTCCCACTGTAACATAAAATGTAAGAGATGAAGGATTCAACAAAATAATAATTGAAAAATGTAAAGGAAAAAAAAAACAAACTCCCCTTGGGTTGCCTTCCAAGTAACACCTTTGTTTACTGTCATTGGTTTGACTTTATATTTTTTCATCAGATGATAAAATTTTAATCTTCAAGTTTCATGCCTTTCGCTTTCCACACTTGAAATTCTTCATGAATTGGCTTTAGGTGATGACCATTCACCAAGTATCTTCCCTATTTTTAGTCTCTGAATCTCTACTGTACTGTAGGGAGAAACATTAGAAACTATAAAACAACAGACCCCAAGAGAACACAACTTACCTGAAAATAATTTAAATCTACACTAATATAGAAGCACTTTTTTTCCAAAAGAGATCTTTTCTTGGAAATAATCTTGTTATGGAAAGCTTTAGTCTTCTCCTTAGTTATAACTGCTTCTAATTTATCTCTCCACTTCTACTTAAAAAAACTTCCTGTGCTAAAGGGATAATCACATCAATTGCAAAAATAAAATGGTCATTATGGGGGTGTTTCATGGCATAAAAAAATACTAAAATGAATCACTTCCATCAAACTCCATTGTGAGGGGGCTCTTATTAACATTTGTCATACTTTGGGTCATGTTAAGGAATGGTCTCTTTAGTAAGACAGTATAGGATTATAGGAAGTTTTATCATTCATATCAACCACATAAAAATCTACAGTAAATATTATTTCATTCACTTACACAAGCACATCCTTAAATTAGTTCAATATGTTTAAATTTAAAGAAGAATAAATGAAATGAAGCATAATATTGACCAATGCTCCTAAATCTAACAAGTCTTGTTTAATCATAGTGTTAAAAATTTTACAAGGAATGGTAAATATGCCTAGATCCTTATACCTAAGAGATATTTTTTTAGAGACTCTAGAAACATTTTTATTCATCTTGATCATTTTATTACCTCTCAACTTTTGCATTATGGTATACAATTCTATAAGGAATTTTGCATACCTTGGCACTTGCTTGATCACATCCAATAATTTTATATTAACCTTAACCTTTCAAGAAGTCTTTCAGATTTCCTTATCCTTATGCTTCTTATTTGACTTTGGTAATCTGTTGGGAAAAAGGTAGAGGGTTAGTCTTAACCATATTTAGAGATTCAACATTTACCTTTGAATTAGATGAGGTATCTCCTTCTTCTTCTAGCTTCCTCTCAATATCCTCTTCATTGGCCATCCTATATATAATCCTTTTTAGGCCCTTAAGCTTCCTACCAATCTTCAAGGTGATTGCACTAACATTCTTTAGATTTATCCCTAGTTGCGATGAAAATTTTCCTCTACTTTAAGCTTCTAAATAGCTGATAGTAACTATCATTTAACTAACCTAGTTTTCTAAATTTTAAATGCTAAACCTTGTCTTCTAAAATTAAGATATTGTCTTCTATTAAAATTGTTTCCATCCTTCTAGATTTGCAAAATTTTAGTAGTAAGAGACTTATCTATATCATCCAATGACGTACTTGAGTTAGAGGATGAGGCTTACGGTTTAGCTTGAAGTGTTGTACACCCTGCAATTTATATAGGAAGTAGTTATGCTGCCTATTCCCTTTATAACCTAGGTTCGGGTGATCTCTCCAACCTGAGATTCAAGCTTGAGAATATCAATTATATTGTTAGGAAAAATTTCCTCTTGTAACATTAATATACCATATGTTTCCCTTTTACAAAGTTCGACAAACATTTGTTTGATGGTTCATATTTGCGCATATCCTTCAAGCTTTCAACTATGCTTACCCTAAAACAATCTGTCTAATAATGGATGTTAGTTCATCTAAACAATATTCTACAGATGAATAGTTTATCTTATTTACTCTATAAACATCATTGTGAATGTCAAATTGTTGAGTGTTTAATTCTATATGTTGGATTAAGATCCTTGCCTCCTCAAGAGTCTTTTCACCCAATGCTCCACCACTTGCTGCGTCTACCAAACTCCTATCTATAGGAAATAGTTTCTTGTAGAAGTATTGGATAAGGAGTTGCTTCTTCATATTTGATGGGAGTAGCTAGCATAAAACTTCTTAAAATGCTTCCAGTACTCATAAAGGCATTCTTCATGATGTTACTTAATCCCACAAATCTCTTTCCTTATGCTCGCTCTCTTTAATATTGGAAAAATATTTCTCTAAAAATAACCTTTTCATTAGTATATATGATGATAGTTGTCAATTGCATGATGTTTTAGGATTTAATTTTGTTATGTATTTAGTGTGAATTTGAGTGTTGAGTATACATTTAGAGTGTAACTGTGTTTGAGTGTTTTAGTATTTTTATGGATTAGATTAAGTCTTTGAGCTTAAATGTTATATTTTTGAGGTATCGTGAAGCGTTTGTTAGTGTTTCAGGGTAAACGGTGAAGAACATAGAAGATTCGAAGAGTTTTGGGCTAAAGACCTAGCCCATGATTATAGCACAGTAACCCACGACCGTAACAGAGAAGGACGAGCTAGCAGTAGCCAGGACACAATCGTACACATAGGGCACGATCGTGAAAGAAAGCCTCCAACTTAGGCCACGATCGTTCACATTGGGCCACGATCATGACAAAAAGGTTAAGAAGCTGGCCATGAATGTTGTAGGCAGGGCCACGATCGTGGCCTGTGTCAGACTGATAGAAAAACTCAAGTTTCTCAAGATTTTTGGGACCGTTTTGACCCCAACTTTAACTTAGAGCCTTAAAAGTATAAATAAAACATTACAAGTGAGAGGTAGCAGCTAAAGTGTTTGAGAAAAGAGAGCACTCACGTGATTCTATCCCAGAAAAACGTAGAGAGAAATCAAGCGATTGAGGAAGGAGACAAATGAAGAGAGACATGGAGAAGAGCTTGACTCGACAGACTTCCCAGAATAAGTGGTTTCATGTTGTCACTATGTCGTTGCCTTCCTGACTCCTTTCCCAATGTATTTTCCATTTATTTCAGTTTTATTCATGTATAGAGAAGAAATAGCTATTGAGAATATATTGTGTTGAATGTTGAGTTAGTGTTTATACTCACCTTTGGATCTTCATTTTTCATATTAATAAAATTTGGATTGATTGGGTTTTTATTGATTTACTTTTGATTTAATTCCTATTCTTAATAACTTGGCAGTAGACTGAGAGGGTGAGCTAAGTGAAAATAATCAATTTGGGCTAATGAGAGTTAGGTGAATTGATAGGTAAAGGATTAAATTGAACCAGTAGAGTTGTGTAATGAGAGATCGAGCATAGATTCCCTGTAGGTTAGTACATAGTTTTAGAACTAATTTAGGTTTTAGGTCAATTGTGAATTGAGAGATCGCAATTCCATAATTTAAATAAGGGATTATCAATTATGGTTAAGAATTATAACTCGAGAGAGAGTAATTCAACCTAGGACCATCTAGACCCATTTAGTAGATAATTTCACAATTAATTCAGTTTTCGTTAATTTTAGATCAAAATCTCCTTTCTCTCACTCGGTAGTTTCTTGGTAGGGTTTGGATTGGTTTGTGTGATTTATTTTCTTAATTAGATTTCTGCAACTTAATTCTTGAATTAATTGTTGATTGATTTATTTTTGTATTAGTTTATTTTGATTTGAATTATTACAATTTTAGTACGACCTTAGATTTTAGGACTAGATTAGGCTCTCTCGTTGGATTGATACCTTAGGTACTACTCGAACGACCTGTGCACTTACAGAATTTACCAAGGTTATAAATAGTAAAACTTAGCTCGTGTAACCTTGCGATCAAGTTTTTGGCGTTGTTATTGAGGAAGGCAATTTATTTGTATAGTTTAAGGCATTAGGTTAGTTATAATTTTTGGTTTTAGTTTGTTCGTTTATTTTAGGAATTGTGCTCTTGCATGAACACAAGAGTCACAAGGAGTTTAAGTCGTTTAGTGGAGGTGATAGATTTAGACATAATATGATTAGAATGCAACCTTAGGAAAGGTCGGCGAGAAGAAGAAGAAGAAAAGATAGAAAAGTCAACAATGGCCGAGGAATTTCAGAGAAACATAGGTCAAGGAGCAACTCAAGGACAGCAGCAATGAACCCTTATAGACTTTGTGAGGCCAGGGTTCAACCCATCTAAACAAGGAGTGGCTAGGCTACCAGTTCAAGTGACCTCGTTCGAAATCAAGCCAGCCCTCCTGAACATGCTTCAGTAGAACGTCCAATTTTATGGACTTGAGAACGAGGACCCAAATGCACATATCATAAATTTTCTCGAGATTTATGATACTTTCAGGTATCACCAGATGTCTGAAGATGCTGTTAGTATTAAACTGTTCCCTTTCACACTTAGGAATAGAGTGAAGGCTTATTATCACTCACTGAGCCCTGCTAACATTAAGACGTGGGAGTAGCTTGTGCGTGCTTTTCTAGATAAATATTTCCTATTGACGAAGACTAAAAAGATCATAAAGGAATTTACCAATTTCCAACAAGGTGACGGGGAGTCAATTTATGAAGCATGGGAGAGATACAAGAACCTGTAGAGGAAGTGCCCACACGACAACCTACCCAAGGAGTTCCTTCTGTAGACTTTTTACAACAGAATAAACCCACCTACTAAAGGCACCATCGATGCAGCGTCAAGAGGATCTTTAATACAGAAGACAATCAATGAAGCAGAGGAGTTGATTGAAGAGAGGGCCAATAATAGCTACCTTTGGATGAGTGAGAGAGGTAGGCATCCTACAACGTTTAGAGAGAAAAAGGGAATCATTGCGGTCGATAAGATGACAGAGATACAAGCAAAGATCGAAAATTTGACGTGACAACTTAATGGTATAAAGGCGTCATCTTCAACTCCGATTAAGGCTATGCAATTGAAGTGTGAGTTATCGGTCAAGTAGATCATGATACTATGGACTATTATTTGATGATAGAGGATAACTAGGAGCAAGTGAACTACATAGTGGTGCAATATGGACGAGGAAGGGAAACAATCCTTACTCTAGCACTTATAACCCTAGGTGGAAGAATCACCCCAACTTTTCCTGGTTGAAAAACAATAATTGAGGGCAGTTCAGGCCTCAAGCCGATAAAGCTTTCAGCAGGATAAAATAAGCTTGATGGAGTCAAAGTTGGACAAAATTTTGGACAAGATTGAGGGCATGGAGGAAGCTTATAGGAGGCTCGAGAGCAAGTTCGAGCAAGTAATGAAGAATCATGCTTTGTCTATACACAATTTAGAAGTCTAAGTGGGGCAGCTTGTAGAGGCAATGTCTACTCGGCATGTTGGAACTCTTCTAAGCAATACTGAGTCAAACCTGAAAGAGCATATTATGGTTATAAGTTAGACTCAAGACGAGGAAATAGAAAAGGTAGAAAATAAAGGAAAAGGTTAAGTTATTGAGGAAGACCTTTTGATGGAGCTTGTAATGAAGTCAATTCAAGTAACTCGATGGGTATTTCCTTTCCTTATTGCACAACAGCGAGAGTTATATGCAAAAAAGGAAGCAGAAAATTTGCGAGAAATTGAGCATAACAAGATCGAGGAAGTGACGAAACAAGTACAATCAATGCTCAAACCACAGGAGTCCGTCAAGAAGAAAGTTAAGGAGCAACCACTAGAAGAAAACCCTAATATAGTTACAAAGAAAGATGACCTAGGGGACTTTTTCATCCCCTGTAGTATCAACAACATTATTATAGACAGGGAATTCACAGATTTAGGCACAAGTATAAATATGATGCCCTATACTTTTAGTTTATAATTAGGGATAAGAGAGTTAGTGCCCACTAAGTTTTTGGTTAAGAGGGCTGATAGAATGTCACATAGACTGATGGGAATCATAGAAGATATACAAGTAAGGGTCGGTAAATTTATCTTTCCCATGGACTTCTATGTTTTGGACATCAACGAAGATGAGGAAACTAATAATTCTTGGGCGACCGTTCTTAGCCACTATGCTCTCAATTATTGATGTTGATGGGGGCGAGTTAACTCTGCGACTGGGGAAGGAGCATATAACCTTCAAGGTGACCATTAGAGAGTACGGAGCTCCTTCACCCCCAGTGGATCTCAAAGAAACCAAGCTTCGAGGTGAATGGGAGTACATAGAGGATCCTGTGAGTGCTTTCTGAAAGAAGTGCTTGCGAACAAGAAGGTGAGGCAAAGAAAATTGCAAAGAAGACGGTAATTGTAGTATGGTAGCTAAGGTACAGGCTCTGAGATTAATGATGACACTACCATCGAACCATTCATTCCAACCACCATGAGCTTAAAGGAGCGTCGAGCTACTAACGTAAAAAGAAGCACTGCGTGGGAGTCAACCCATAGAGAAAAAAATAGTTTCGTTGTTTAATTTTAGAATAGTTAAACTCCTTAGTTAGGTCTATTTTTGGTTTCGTTGAATAAAACCGAGAAAATAATAAAATTTTTGGATCATGGGAAGATTGTATAAGCATAAAGAGAGAAGTTAAAAAGGGTTATAAAAGAAATATGAAGTGAGAGAGAAAAGAATTGGGAAAAGAACAAATTGGAAGGACATTGGAGTTAGTGGTATGCCACATGCCACAATTGTTACATAGCAGGCCGCGATCGTGGCCTGTGACCATGCAGAAACAAGGTAGGCGTGATTTTTTTAAATGGAATTTTTACCATTTTACTCTTCTACCACCTATATATTCAGTTCTTACTTCTTTTTCACTTTCACTTTCGCTTTTATTTTCATTTTTATCTCTTTATAATTCAAGCTTCCAAACAGTCTCACCTCTCACTAGAAATTTTAACCTTCTGAAATTCTTCCACACTTGCCTAATCATGCCACGCATCAAGCCATCGGCCCGACGGGATCCTCACAGAAGACAACAAGTTGCGGGACGAGGGAGAAGGAACCAAGCAGTGAACTTCGAAGCACCATTCCCTATTTATACTGAGGAGGAAGGTATTCATTTTCCATCCCTTTGTTCTAGGAAAATTTCAATTCCTAAATACTTTGATGTTGACACATTAGATAGGCTAAAATTACGTGAGCAGGTAGAGAACCTAGTGGGGAGAATCTAGTGGGGATAGTTTTTACGATTCCAATTCCCTGTTTATGAGGAACTTACAATGGAATCCTTTACTTCCTTAACCTTTGACCCTAAAAAAACCAAAGAATTGTGGTTTAGATTGGGAGGATGAGTATATGAACTGAATGTCGAAATTATGTGTGAGATGTGTAGATTCCCCAAATTCACCATTATTGATCAACATGATGACTTTCGTCCTTCCACGCTAAGAATGCACACAATAAAATTATTTGGTCCTATGAACACTTGTTGCACAAATTTATGTATCAGCTAGTTTCTGACAAGTCAGAAACCAACAAGTGTTCTACCAAGGAACTTTTTATATTGTGGTGCATGGACCATAGTATTCTAGTATACATATCTACATATGTGTTGAATGCCACTGTTACTACTCCGCCTAAGCGGAGTAACCATCTTGGAATGGGATACACAGTGTCTGCCATTACAAAACATTTTTGTGTCCAACGGAGGGGTTTAACAGTTCACCTCCCTGACTTCCTTAACCATCATCACTTATTTCGTCCAGAGATCATCCATTGCACAAATATGAGTTTGTGAGATATCCACGAGAAGACATATGTGCAGACCAGGGTAGGTCAAGTGAGCTCAAGTTCGACACCACCTCAACAGAAGGAATCAACCAGTGAAGAATTAAACGAAGAAGAAGAAGAGGAAGAATAAGGCTGGAAGCAGGTTTTGGATGCAATATTCGAAACCAATAGAACACTTGCAGAGATGGCGTGGACACAAAGATGCTAGAGCTGAGATATCCTACGGATCCATCGATATTTCGAGTCTCAATGTCAGCTGCCGCCTCCAACACCCCCTCCATCTCCTTAGGATTTTTGTCTAACCCAATTTTTTCTTTTCCACATTACCCTTCAGTTCTATTTTGTTTTTAATTTTTTTAATGTTTATTTCTATTTTTTTGTTAATTTTGTTTATTCTTTGTCACTTTAATTTTTGTCTTTACCCTTCATTCATGTGGTTGTGTGTGCTTCCTGAAAACGATCTAGAAGGGGGGTTGAATAGATCTTTTAAATTTTTCGTAAAGTTCTACAAAAAACAAAGAATTAGAACACACACAAAATAAATAATCAAAATTAAAATGTAAACAGAGTAGGGAAGAAAGGCAAACACTGTTTTTATAGAGGTTCGGTGCTAAGACCTACGTCCTCTACCTAAGCTCC
>JANZXP010000005.1:35331935-35352907 GCA_027576715.1 Erythroxylum flavicans
ATGGTAAAAGGCGTGCAGTTGAATGCAACAAAACCTTGAGGTCTCGAGTTCGAGTACCAAAAAGGACAATACCAAGGTTGTGGTCGCGTGCAAACTTGAGGTATGCGGGGCCCAGTTCGCCCTGGTACGCAAAACACAGACCCAACACTAACTGTCTTGATATGACACCCTCATAGAGTATGTTCTCAAATACCATCAGTATGTTTGAGATTATTCCCTATGAGAGTCAGGTACTATAAAAGTATAAGTTGAGCTTAAGAAAGCTTAAGTTCGTTTCTATCTTAAACCATTTTCCTACTCCCAACTTCAGACACTCATAACTTCACTGTTCGACCTCCATTTCTGGTGATCTAGGACTCTATAGAAAGCTATCGGGATGCTCGACAAAACCCCTTAACTTATTCTATAAAAACCTACCCAAATTTGTAGGAATCACTACTGAAAATTTCAGTTCTTTTATGTAAGTCATCGATCTCCTATTTTTAGTCATTTTTGGGTGAAACTAACACCACCATCATGTTTAATGGCCCTAAAAACATAGTAAAAGAGGGAAACCCGACACTAGTCAATCCATTGACCAATGACAAAAATAGGTCACCTTTGAGCTTTAAACCTTCGATTCTCTCAAACGGGAAGGAGTTTTGATGCAAGACCAGTGCCATTGGATTCGTGGAAGTAAGTTCATCACTTCTAGGTAGGTGGTGAAGATCACCGCCTCTCCGATGCTAACACCAACATTGACGTGTATGCCCCATGCTCTGGTGACATTGGCAATTTTTCGACCAGCCCAAAAATGGCTGGAAATAACTTTAAAAATTTCCAAATATTATGTGGATCAATTTTCATCAAACTAGTATATTGAAATTCTTCATATGTGAGATGAAAATTAAAAGGGTTATACTCTTATAGAAAAGGATGAAATTGATTAAATTGTGTTGTTGTTGATTAGAATTAAGAATATCTTGATGTATTGAGTATAAATGAGGGTGTATGGGTAGAAATTAGTATAATTGAATTATGAATTGGATTATTATCAAATTTTCAATGTAAATGTGACTCAACTAGGCATAAATATGAAGTTTGGAGACCCAAATTAAGTTTTGCTTATTGGTGGATATAGAATATATTTTTATTGTAGGAATGCCCTTCTTTCGGAAAAGCGATGTCCATTTTATAGGGGAAACTCTGTCACATTTTTAGTAGGCTCCTCGTAAAATGTGACATCACTATTTTTAAATACAAAATAAAGCTCTTTAATATTGAGTCGTAGTCTTATTCTCGGGGTATCTACTGGCTTGGGTTTAAAATTTTAGTAGTCATTCTTATTTTTCTTTCTATGAATCAATTAAGAGCAGAACCTTCCACTTCAAGACACTAGGTGCATTCTACGTGTGAGTTAATATTCATGGTTATAAACAAAAATCAAAATTCATTCTCATATTCATTATAAAAATCATCATCATTGACATATGTAAACATGTATACATATTTTTGTTAGGCATTGTCATGCTTATCGTGATATGTGATAATGTGGAGGATTATTATGGTATAAGCTACTTGGTGGGTGTCACTAGCCTGTGCGCACCGTGAGTCAATTGATCAAGTATGGATTTGGGTTTAGTATTGGATCCATTGATTAAGATAAGCCATAATTGGGGCAGTTGGTCAAGCTTGCCCTTAGATGCCAACCGACATATAGTACATGATATGGTGGCATGATTGTGGCAATTCAATCGAGCTGGCTCTTAGGTGACAATCATGTCGTAATAAGGTTGTGGCAGCTTAGTTGAGTGTGGCTCTCAGACATTAGTCCACTACTTTTGGATCAAATGACGTGTGTGGAATAATAGAGCCCTTATGGCTATAATCTATGGGTAAAGGGTATGTCATAGGATCACTCATCAGTCCTCCACTATTATTTATGATTTGACATGATATTGATGTAGGAAATGCATGTATGTTTATGAAAAAAATCATTATATTATGAAATTTGCATTTATAGATGTAATACATTACAAATATATGCATATATATAACATAACCATATTATTAATTCACTTAGCGAGGTCTAACTCTTCTCAACCATTTTTTAGGATCTTCTTTTTAGATCTCTTGTAATAGGGTACTTCATCGATCTTCTTCTTTTTTAGTGATTCGATGTATGTTGATTAATGAACTTTGACTCTAAAGTCGCATTAGTCGCGCATATATTGGATTTCTCTTTTATTAACTACCTTAACATTGTAGAAAATATAACATTGTTGCCTTTACTTCCATCCTTTTGTCGGACTGCTATGACTTTTATTGTATCCAAAGCCTTGCCTTATTCTCTGATCATAAAGAGGAAGCTAAACTAAGATTCATGAGACAATTTTGTCCACCACTATAGAGAGATGCTTATAGGTGGAGATTGTCACACCTTAGGAGAGGTGATAGGTCAGTTGAGGAATATACTACTGAGGTTTATCGACTGATGAGATACGTAGAGGATATGAATAATCAAAGATAGATAATGGGAATTTATGTTATCAATTTAGGTCCTATATACGTAGGACTTCGTTCAGAGGGTTATACTTTGGAGGGTGTCATAGATGAGGCCAGAGAGATGGAGGGGTGACACATTATGCAGGGCACCATTCTTGATCCTTATTAGACTAAGGATTTTAGGCTAAAAGTTAAAAACCATCACTGATGCTACAGATAGTTGTAAGTGGAAAGCAACATAGATAGTATCAATGAGGTCATCATCTACGTAGGCATAAGAACACTAGATATGGTCGTAGGGATCTAGCAAGATCAACTAGATTTGTATTTGAAGCGGGGTAATAATAGTTGTCACAGTGGGCAGAACTCTAGATATAATAGTTCTTAATCTCTAAGCACTGCTTGTCATAATTATGGTAGAGTCCATAAGGGACCTTGTTATATTCCTCTAGGTACTTGCTTTTGATGTGGTCAAATTGGACATTTTTCTTGAAAGTGCCCTAATTTTGGGTTTCAAAGATAGTTTTCTCAAGGATCCTTTACTAGCATTATACAGCCAGTACATCAGGTTCAGTCTAAACATCAAGCACAATACCGAAGTGAATCTCATATGGTAGGCTAACAAGGTTGTAGATCACAAGGTAGGTTTGGAGGTATATTCCAAACTAGGGGTAGGTCTGGTACTAGAAGTTTTGGACAAGCTTCGACCTTTTAACAATCAGGAGGAGAATGGGCTCAGGTGTTCACCCTTACCCCCACAAGATGCTTCGACCTTTCTTAGTGTGAATTTTGGCTGGACCATGTAGTTTTTGTGGGGAACATATTATCTAAAGATGGTATCTAAGTGGATCCTAAGAAGATTGAAGTTATCACATAATGGCGAAGACCTACTATTATTACTAAGGCTTAGATTTTTTTAGGCTTAACTGGCTATTATCGAAGATTTGTCCAAGATTTCCCTTGAATGGCTGCACCTTTGACTAACTTAACTCAGAAGAATGCTATATTTGTTTAGTTAAAGGCATATAAGGATAGTTTCTAGTAACTTAAGGATAGGTTAACATCAACTCCAGTTTTGACCTTACCTTTAGGATTGGATGGATTTAAAATGTATTGTGATGCTTCTAGGGTTGGTAAAGTTAGTGTAGTAGTTGATGCTTTGAGTAGAAATCATTTGGTAGTCTTTCTCACATCAAATATGTAAGGAGAACCTTAATTAAAGAGTTACAAGAGTTAGTCGACTAAGGATTGCAATGGAATATATCAAGATTAGGATATTTGTAAGCAAAATTTAAGGTTCGATCAATATTTTTGGAGACAGTCTAAAGACCTTCAATTATGTAAGATTGTTGAAGAGATTTTAAAGGATCAAGCTAAGGATTTATTGTGGATGGTAATGGTATTCAGAGGATGGGTACTAGAGTATGTGTACCAAATGTTGATAACCTAATAAAGGAAATTATGGAGGAGGTACATTTTGTGGCTTATAGCGTTCATCCGGACTCCATCAAGGTGTATCATAATCTCAAGTCACATATTGGTGGAGTGGAATGAAAAAGGATATTGTGGAATTCGTATCCAGGTATCTAACATGTCAGCAAGTAAAGCTTGACATCAAAGATCTTTTAGATTATTACAACAACTCCCTATTCATGAGTGGAAATGGGATATGATTACTATGAATTTTAAGATTGGATTACCCCATATTAATACTAGATATAATGCTATATGGGTGATTGTGGATAGATTAACAAAGTCTACACACTTCTTACCTATCAAGAAGACTTATTCAATTGATAAGTTGGCCAAGCTATAGGTCATGGCCTATGGTTGGGGTCGTGACATTATATCCTTTAGTAAGGTTACACATCTAATGGAGCATCCTCATCTCTGTCACTATTAGCTTATGACTATGCACTTACTTGTTTTTATTTGAAAGCAAAACATATAATAAAACTTAAAAACGAAAACTTAAAACCACAACAAAAAAAACATAAGTGAACATGCTTTATGTTTAGGATAATAAAGGACTTAATTTGAATCATAAATAAAAGAATGAGTACTTTAAGATTGCTTATTCTCAACAAGCTGATCAGACCTAAGATATAATGGTCAATGTCTCTCTTGGGACAATAAATAGGAAGGAAGATAGCTTCTAAGTAAGAAGCTAGATAAAGCTCTAGTAAACTCTTTTTAGCTCTGAAGATACTCCTTTACTAAATATCATTTTTATAATTCATCATGCTTAGACCAATGCTCAACAAAAATCCATTTATAAACTATGAAATTGTGTAAAAAAATTCTTTTTAATTTAACAAATGAAAAGGTTGAAGGCATGAAAGAGGAAATTTTTAGAGGCTCGGAGGCCACTACTGACGGATTTGAAGTATTCAACTGCATAAGAAAAATTCAAAGGGTAAAAATTAAGTTAAAAAAGCTCAATAACAAGGTTTTTGTACATATTAACAAAATTATTCCCAAAAAAGGATCTTAGAGTAGCATAAAAGGACCTCCATTCTAAACCGAATGGTGAAGCATTAAAAACTAAGTAAAAGAAGGAACTTAAATCTTACACCTAATGTTGCACCTACTCTTATAGTGCATGTCCCTGAACATACCAACGGTATTCAAGAATACACTCTACTAGGTGGTGTGCTAAGATGATTAGTCAAACTCAATACAATTTTTTTTTAAACATTACACGCATATTACAGAAAACCAATAATCAATTTCAGCCCATTTTATTCATAAACATCATAATCACAATTATTATTACACTCATTGATCAATCTCATTTACAAACATTTCCGATTTCTCAATCAGATTCATAATTTCTGAATCCTCACTTTGGACTTCTCTAATCCTTCTATATACGACTGATCTTAAATTCAATGTAGCTAATAACACTTTATTTTGCCAAAATTTTAACTCAATCATTCTTTGTTCGTTATAGCACTAGATTTGATAATCTCAATATTAGAATTTATGCTATACTGCTATTGGAATTTCTATTTAATGCATCAGATAAATCATTAGCTTTACTGGGTAATACTAATTTATACAATCATGATCTTTACGTAACTCTATCCATTATTTCAGTCTCATATTCAACTCTTTCAAACTCAATAATTCCTTAAACTTTAATGATATGTATATATATCCAAAATGTTTCACCATACATATAATGCCTCCGAGAATTTCAAAACAATTACTATTGTAGCAAGTTCTAAATCATGTATCAAATAATCAACTCATGAGACCTCAACTGTCTCGATACATATAAAATCACTTTATTATGTTGCATCAGATTACATTTTAATCTGTAGTGTGAAACATCATCATATATTACAGAATATCCAAATCCAGATGGAGTAGCTAACATCGGTTTTATAATTATTTGGTGTTTTAATTATTCAAAATTCTTTTTACATTCATCAATCCATCTGAATGACACATTTTTTTCCTCAGAAGCCTTGTCACAGGGCTATGACTGGTAGAAACCCTTTGACAACCTCTGGTAGTATCCAATATCCAGCTAATTTTAGAAAATTCTGAATCTTATATATATTCCTCAGAGTTTCTCACTTCATCATTACCTCTATTTTTTTTTGGGTCTCCCAATATGCCATGCTCAGATACTATATGAGCCAACATATTATTTGATCAAGCTAAAATTCACTCTTATTGAACTTAGCATATAATTGTTTCTTCTTCATTATATGTAAAACTAACCATAATTGTTCTAAATGTTCTTCTCAACTTTTTGAATATGCTCTAAATATCATCTTTGATCACAACCACTAATTGATCCAAGTGAGATTAGAACACTTTATTCATTAATGCCATAAATGCTACTGGGGGCCTTTGTCAACCCAAACAGATATTGCTAAAAACTCAATATGCCTATAACTAGTTCTCTATATTCTAAAGTAAATAATTCTTCAATTGAGGTAATGTTACCTTAAGTTTTTCTCAGTCCCCCAATTGACTTCTTTCTTGAATAATTTTGTTTCCATTCATTCGATTTCCTCTAATTTCTCGTTGACTTATTCTAATGTCTATTCATTCATACTAGTTTCTCCATACATTTCAATTTATTTACAAGTCTCAATTTTTTGAACACACTCGCCAATTCTAACTTGTACCTTCGAAATATACAAATATAGAATACCTTGTGGACCTAAGTTCCTTCAACAATAGCAATAATTTCATGAACTTAATAATATAAATGGGTTACCTTTCATCAACAAGAGACATGTACTCTTTGTAGTATATTCAACTTCTTATGCTTGAGTCTCAGATAGAAATGGGACTCCAATATTCACTTCTAATTTGTTCAATAATCATTCATTCTTAGAAATGGAATATTTGACTTATACAGTATAATTCAATGAAAGGATCTATCAAAAGAATATTTCTCTCCTCAATTATCTGTACTCTTTGCATATTTTTTATCAGTCAATTATATTCATTATTACTTTTTAACCATTCATAATACCTTAATAAGATCAATTTCAACTGTTACTCAATAAGATCAATTACTATCATACCTTACATGATTAGAACATTATTTACAATAAAGCTCAGTGAAACAATTGGCAGATTCATTTACTCTCATACTTTGGTACGCACCATGACGATCCTATCTAGGGATGTATTTTCGATAAGTCACTTATTAATATCATTCATTAATGATACCTTAATCTCAATTGATTCTAAATAATATTTCTCTTTTTATGCCTGCCGACGATCGTGGTGGACCACTCCATGTGACAGAACCAAATAATCTCAGCCACGATCATGGTGACTATGCCACGATTATGTCCGGCTTCTTTTCCCTTCCTTTTTACTTGAATTTATCATACAAAGTAACATCATTCACACTTTCAGTTTATCCTCAATTGATTATTATCAATGCTTTCATACGCTACTCTGAGTCATCTCAGAATTTTAATTATGGGAACTATGACTAAAATTATGGGAAGTATGACTTAAGAGCATCTAATAAGTCATAGATCACTTCCTATTTCATATCCAAGTATATGATATATAGGTACTTAATAATATCACTTGTCAAAGTGATCACATTATTAGATATGTACTCAAGATAACAATTCAACTTAACCTTTAGAACTTCTATGTATGTCGCTATCATTCATTTCATCTTCCAATTATCCTTTATTACATCTTACATACATACATTCTCAATCAATTCAAAATTTTAGAAGCATAATCATCCTAAAGTTCTGATCTTAATTCCACTGACATATTCTTATACTAAATCATAACCCTTATCACATTAATCAATTAACCATTTCAATTTCAAGTTTAATCTCTCAATGTCCTAATAAATTTTGTTTTCCTTCAACGTTAGTTGTACATTTTAAATTTTGTCATTTTTACTTGTATCTCTACTTTCCTCAATCAATCCACAACAATGAATTAACATCTATATCACATTCAAGGATGTACCACCACAATACAATATTGATGTCATATTCAATGATACAACCACAAATATAAATGTAGTGAATCTTTATCTATCACATCAAACCATATACTATTTCTCATTTCTAGATTTCTAAAAGCTTTCATTTTGTTACATTCTGATAGATTATCATCCTTCTCATTGCTTCTAACAACTTAACTCTTAATGAATACTCATGCTTGTGACTCATTTATATGTGACTCAGACTGGGGATCAGTTGCCACTGTATGCTATGACATGTCTAGAATGCATGTAACTTGACATATATTTTGAAAAATGCCCATGTAAGACACTAAGTTGGGCTCTGATACTAACTTTGTAGCACCCCACTCTCATATTGCATATTCCCAAACATACCAATGGTATTTGAGAATACACTCTACAAGGGTGGTGTGTTAGGATGGTCGGTCAAACTCAATATAATTTTTTTAAAAACATCATACGCAAATTACAGAAAAACAATATTCAATTTTGACCCATTTTGTTCATAAACATCATAATCACAATTGTTATTACACTTATTATTTAATCTCATTTACAAAAATTTCCAATTTGGAAAGTAATTCAAAACATAATTATTCAGATACACATGGTACAATATTTGTTGAATACATTCTTTAATACAAAAATAATGGAAAACATATGTAGACGCAAACTGATCCCGACCTTTATCTTTTATCCGGATGCAGTGGTTAGACTCGAATTTCTCTAATTGGAGATCTCCTTTGAGCCTAAAAAATAACGTTGTAATTTTGGTGAGTTTTGCAAACTTAGTAAACAAACCATCCTCGATGGCTCACTCATATAACATAACACAACAGTTTATACTTCAAATTCACATACACTTCATATCATCATATAATGCACATCATTTCACCAATAATCATATAGCATCACACAACACTTTGACCACTTATTTCATATTTCACATTCAGAGCAGTTAAATAGTTCATTTCGATCATTTAAACATACATATAAGTTGTATATGCAATGCTTATGAGACTCACTTCCAATTTGTGAATGAGTGCCTGTAACTCTCCCTATCCATTGTGGATACCAGCCTCATTAAAAACTGTTCCTTATCGGTTGGGGATACAAGGCTCATTATACATAGTGAGCTAGAGGCACTTACTACATTCTAAGCTTTAAGATCTTTTTCACTTTCTGAGCTTAAAAGCTCTTTTTGGTGGTACTCTGGTCACAACAACCTTTATTTGTTCATACATTCATGTAATGAAATGCATCACATTAACATATATTCAATTAATCGCTTGTGTTCAATTTCACATTCACATTCACATTATTCATCAGATCGATGTCCGACATTCAACTATAATGTTGAGAATCACTTATTTCGGTCATATACAATGAGCACTTCCAATTTATTCATATTTATCAAACTCCTCGGATTAGAAATTTCTAGAATTTTAACATTCACATCAACCATAATTCAATATAGAAATTTAAATAGAACAATCATTTAAAGTAATACCATCTAGGTCGACTCACAGTACGCTCCAGATTAGCTTTAGCTTCCATGATCCAGAAACATATAGATGCTGATGTTCTATCCTGTGTATTAACATCATGCAATACACACATTGCACACACATTGCTAATTGCACGATCATATAAACATTCAATTGTACACATATGCAAATGTGTAATGTATAATGCATGCTTAATTGATTATTCTGGGTATTTATCCTTAATCGCATCACTTAATCATTAACAACATCATTTGTGTATGTCAAGCTTACACTTAGGTTCTTAGATCAGAGAACTTGGTTAATATAATATCATTAATCATATATCTATCACATACATGCTTTCCAATTCTTTTTCTATCATTATAAGATCACAAAATATCCCATTTATCATTCACCTTTACCTAGTACTCATCATTCATCTTAACTTAATCAGTTTAACCATCATAGGTTAACTTTCATTCTCATGACATCTCAAAATTTCAGATTTGAACAATTGATACCTAACAATTCATTCTTAAGTTCTATCCTCAATCCTCACCCTAAACATAACATATTTTATGACTTGTTCAAGCATCATTCTAGGCTTAATTCAAGCTTCATTTAAGCCTAATTGCATCACATAAAAATACCTAACCAATTGATACTTCAACCCACACATAAAAGAAGCATATTTGATGTTTAACCAATTCCCACAATCGTGGGATTTGTTGGCAGAAAGTTTCTGCCTTTGTTAGGCATTCCCATTTTCCAAGTTTTCTAACTCTATTTTAGGTCAGTTTTGTATTACCATTATGACCTAGAAAATGAGGTATTTAGGACAAACCTTCTTCTAAAAAAATGTTCCTATATTTCTTAATTTTCTAACGACAAATAGTTAATGCAGTTTGGTTTAGTTTTTTATGGGTTATACCTAAAATATTAAAGACTATTCTCAAACTGCAATGACACCCACTACTCAACTTCAAGCCAAATTTCAAAACCCTTAAGGACAAAATTCAAATTCAAATCCCTCACGAACATTGTATCATACATCTGTAGTTTAATTTGAATAAAAAATAATCCCATTTGGATATCTAAAGAACAAGAGATGGCCAAAATACAGGTGCTTGTTTAGTGAAAACACTCCATCTAACATATTCCAGCACACTTCATCATCATTTTCATCCTAGTTCATCTTTTTTGCTCAGTCTATCATTTCTAGCTTACGTCCTCATTATTTCCTCTTCATTCCTACTTCTATTTCAGCTCAGTATCATTCACAAACAAATCAAAATCTATGATTGATCATAACCACCAAAAATAGAAAACATACATATACACATTCATCACTAACTTTCTGCACATGTTCAACTTCATGAACACCTTCATTTCATCCCTAACTTATCATTTTAATTCACCTTATTTCAATACACTACTTTAGCCCTTTCTTTAATCTCAAGATCATTAAAGTTCATCCATATAACAACTACCCAAAAATTTGTGTGATTAACCATTAAAAGCAGAACATGAGCATATCATCTTTTTATGAAATTTCTGCACTCTTTTGTACATTATCATAATGATCTTTCTATCTCAAAAATCATCTCAACAATAACTTTTGAAATATTGATCATCAAATCTACAAAAGCAAGACATGAACATACCCAAGTTTCTCAATCACATTTCAACAAATATACATTCTCATTTTATAATCATTTAACTCCTAACTATCAACATACATGTCCCATTCAACAAATCATAAAGAGTAATATGTTACCTACTTGTTTAAGCTTCAAGATCTTCAAATCACTCTTAACCCTAGCTTCCCAATATCACATGATTATCATCAATCAAAGGTGGCAGGGTTAGGTATTTTAGTGACAATGAAGAAGATAAAAAAATGACAGTAGCAAGTGGAAGATGAGAGCAAGTTTCAACGTTGACAGGGTGAGAATTGAAGGTGTCGTAGAATGAAGAAGAAAAGAGAAGAAAATCATGAAGAAGAAAAGAAGAACTGTTGAAGAAGATGAGAGCATCTCTTGAGAATGAAACATGAAAGACAAGGGAGATTGCCATTCGAATGAAAAATATCGTGGATAAAGATGTGGCAAGGTAAGTGACACTTGCCACTTGCCACATGTCACCACCTTATGGTTCTTAATGGGTCTTCTTTATTAACCGGTCCATTTGTCTCCAATTTCTAATATAATTGTCTCCAAATTTTCAATGACACTTGTCATTAATTAATGTCACTTATCAAAAATTTCTACTACCATTTGATATTTATTTCTATTACCATTTATCAATTGTCCTGCCATTTGGCATTTTTTTGAATCCAAAAATACTCATAATTTCAAACATTTACTAAATTTTCACAAAAAATTCTAAATCAATACTTATACACACCAAATTAATTTTCAAGACATATTATCCACAATTCACCATATAATCACCTTTATGAATCAATTATACCTGGTAAATGTCAAATGAGTGCATGAACAATCATTGTAATGTGTGCAATTTTCTACAATCACGTGTGTGTATGCTAATATTATGTATGAACATAAAATGCATTTCCTAATCTCTTATTGCTATTTCTTATTTATAGAAATCTAGGTTTCTAGCCCTTAGTATGGGATAGCAGGATGTTACACTCAAGCTCCAGAGCCAAAAAGTTCTCTTCTAAAGCAAAAGGATAAAATTCATTGGTTCAAATAGTGTGAAAAAAACCTAGGTTTTTCCATAAGGTAATATTAAGTAAGAGGATTATCAATAGGATTTTCTTTTCAAGGAGCTAAAATAGAGAAATAATTTAGGATAAATCTAAGATGATATTTATGATTTATGGCTATAAAATTTTCTTAGATCCTTCACTAAGACCTCTTTACATTTATGGGTCATTACCAAGTTTATAACTTAGTCACTATCATAAAAGCAAAGGAAGATGATCATTAAAACCTTTAGCACTCATGAACAAGCAAGTTATTTTTTAGTATGAATCTAGATAAGGCTCTTAGTCCATATAGGTTAAATTTTCATTTCTTTCAAAAATTGTGGCACTTAGTTAGAAGTATGGTGTTAAAGTCCATTTTAAAATTCTTTTCAAATGGCAAGAGACTTTTAAATAAAAGTTATATATGCCTCATCCCTAATTCTTTAAATCCTAGTTCTCTATAAGACTATAGACCTATTTCATATTGTCATATCTAATACAAGAACATTTCAAAGATGTTAGCCATGAGACTCAAAGTTATCTTGAAGAACATTGTTAACCTCACTCAAGGTGCTTTTATTCAAAGTTAAAGTGACACCTTTTAATGACATAATAATTATTCAAGAGTTATTAAATCAAAAGACCTCTAAAGTGTTGATTTATAAAGATTGAATTTTACAAAGCATTTAATACCATAAGATGGAGGTTTCTTCTTAATACACTAATAGCATTTTGCTTTCCTATCAATTTCTAGTTTGGTAGGAATAATATATCACAACACCTTATAGTATTTCAGTTAATAAGCAACCTACTTTGTTTTTTATGAGAGCCAAAAGCTTAAAAGGTGATCCATTAAATCTATAACTAGGCTAATTGGATATAATATTAAACAAAAGAAAGGCTTTAAGTACCATCATAAATGTAAGAAACTAAAGATGTTTAACTTATCTTTTACTGATGATATCTTTCTTTATATAGAGATGATCTTGAATAAATTATGATGGTGATGGAATATTTACATATGTTCAATAAACTCTCAGGACTCTCTATCAATAAAGGAAAAAGTAGGTTTTACCTCTTAACTGATTCAAAGGAAAAGGTTACACATCTATCATAATTTTAAAACTAAAATAATTAATGCTCCCATTTAAGTATATGGGAATACCAATTTTAGCTTGATTCACTTAACAAAAGATAAGAGCAATAGAAAATATAATTCTCTCTTATGTATGAAGGACCTAGTTAGTTGTTTCAATTCTAAACAATCTTTATATCTATTAGAGTTGTCACTTGTTACTTCTCATAAATCTATTCAAATCAGTTGAAAGGATCCTGAAGAACTTCATATAGTCAAGGAAGCCATTTACTTTATATGTAGATAAAGTTAATAGGGATAAAAGTTACGTTACTAAGGAAGATGGTGGATTAGGCATCAATTATATAAAGAATACTAATAAAATGTTATCATCTAAAATTTTATTGAAACTTTTCATTAAACAAAAGTCAATTTGGGTCATATGGTTAAATATTTGCATACTTAAAGGCTACATTTTTGGAGTATCAAATACAATTTAAATAACTCCTAGACTCGTAACCAAAATTTGAAGTCGAGATATTCACTTTGGTAAGAAATGAAGATCATTATTGGAAATGGAAGAGAAACTTCTTTTGGGTTTCATAACTAGAACAATCTTAGTCATCTCTATAAAATTTTGGATTTTAACAACTTCAAACAAACAATTCCTCTAATAACTAAAGTTTAAGTGATTATATTAGGTGATGAATGGCACTTCTCCTAGAGAGGACTCTCTTTCATTATGTCTTCAATATCTACTAACATACCCAATCAAAAGGTTAAAACTAAAATGATATGGAAAAGACACTGCTCCAATATATTCATAAATAAACTTGTATGCAAATCTTCAAAGAACTTAAACATATAGTTACATAGAAAGATGTTGCTCCAATATATTAACAAATTTACCTATATGTAAATCTTCAAAGAACTTACACATAAAGCTATATGGAGGAAACTAGTTTAGTTTAAGAAAATTGTGTTGAAAGCTTCATGCATCTTATGACTAGTGATTAAATAGAGGCTAGCCATAGTAAATAGGATAAGAGATAACATAATTAGCAACACCATATGCAAGTTATGCAACCAAGCCTCCTGAATCTCTAAACCATTTATTGTTCAACTACTACTTTTTCATCAGATACTAGAATCAAGCATTGAATCTTTATAAAATAAAATGCATAGAAAATAACTAGGTCAAGTGTTTCTTTGATTTTTTTATTATATTAAGAACATAAAAGTTTAACAAAACAATTCAAGAGCAATTCCTAAAACAAATTTATCAATTCATAGCTAAAATAAATCCACAATTGTTCATAATCAACATTCCAGAATAAGGAAAGAAAAGGAAAGAGTAGAAGATTAAATCTGAGATGTACTCTTCTTCTTGTCATTGAGTTAAAAAATTATGTAGCTTTTTTTTGGCTTTTTTTCCTCTTTAATCTCCTTATTAGATGTTCCAGCTACCTCTTTTGTATTTTTTCTTCCTTAAATGCATCTTAATTCTCCTATGGCTCTTTCTAAGGTTTGCTCACGTGTTTATATGTTGAAAATAAACCCAAATCATCAAAAAAAATTACAGCTTGGAAATTATGCCTTTGCATAATTGTGCATGTGCGCTATCTCTTGTCTATATGCACTGTGCACCATCATGAAAAAGGCTCCTTAGCTACTTCAACCTCAATCCTGCATGATCGTGCAGGTGCACAATCTTAGCCTTCCTCTTCCTTAATCTTCTTCTTTAACTTTTCTTGAAGTTCCCTGCCTTAACTCATTATCTAAACACATTAAACATCCTCTAAATCATGCAGTAAGATCAAATTCTTTCCCTAATTAACAATCATTAAACAAAACAGACAAAAACACTAACAAAAACATAAATTTGAGTCCCAAACATATGATTATCACTCAAGAAAACACCTAATAATGCATTCTAATACTTAGAAAACACACTCTAAAACACACCTATCATCAAGATGGTGAAATGGTCTGATCAAATTAAATATAAACATAAAAGAGATCTAAGTATTTTTAACTTGTCTTGAGTTATGATATTTATACAATATATGGGGGAATGAACACAAACATTTTTCCAAAATAATTAAGAGAGTCATATTTTATATCAAAAGACATTCAATTGGATTAGAAAGAGCATTATGGCTAATGAAATCCATTTTAAATGAGTCAGCTACATGAATTTTGTTTATTATCTTGGATTATTCAAGGAGGTTTTGTAATATCCTAATTTTTTAAATGACCTTTTAATCCTTTCCTATAGATTGATATATCATTTACACTAATTTATAATTTAGTCTCCAAAAGGATAAAAAGTTCTAATAAATCAATTCACACAGAAATAAGGTATTTGGTGATTGATTTTATTTGATGTTGAAAATCAATTGATTTTATTCATCAATTGATTTTTTGTCATTGATTTTGTTTGATGTTGAAAATTTAAAGTTTGGATCAAATTTCCAATATTTTTTCCTCCATTTGAAATTATATATCTTGATTTTTTGAATTATTTCTAATATAAAATGTTAACATTCATTAGATCTTCAGGTCTAGTTAATGTAAATAAAAAACATGTTTAGTTAAAATTTTGTATTTTGTAATTAAATTATTTCATATATTTAATATATTGAAATTAATGAAATTTAAAAATAATTTTGAATGATGTATAGAGCTGGTTTATATAATAATTTATAATAACTTACTTAGATCTAGTTAGTGTATTCTATCAAAATTTAAGTCTTTTTTTTCTATAATTTAAGAAGTAAAAAAAATATAGCACATTTGACTAAAATGTCACATTTCTTTGGTGTGGAATTAAATCATTTTTTATATTTAATACATTGAAATTAATGAAAACTTCAAAAAATGATGTGTTAGTTTATTTAATATTACTATTTCTTATAGTTAATACATGAGTGTTATTTGTACGTGATTTTGTGTAAATTCATAAATTTATATCTTAGAAAACACATCTCTCTTTAAAACTACAATAAAGGGCTAATTTAATTCTTAATATTTATTCTAAATTGACAAATTGATCTTAATATTTTTAAATTATAATTTTCATAATCCTTTGAATTAAATTAATAATCATAATTAACTAATTTACACAAAATATAATATTAATTGAATTTAAAATATATTACATATATAATGAAAGTTCATTTTTTCTCCCGTTCAAAGTACCAAGACTTTGTTAAAATGTTTATATTGCAATTTTACAATTGATTACAATAAATTAAATGAGATAACTATAAATGTAACTAAAGTTATATTATTAAATATTTCAAATAAGACCTTTGACATTATTTTGTATATCATGCCCTTTTAATTTAATTATAGAATTTATATAAATAAATTAAATTATCCAATTTAATGAGAATAACTTTTTAAAAATATTAGTGGCTACACTATACTTTATATCAAATTTTATGGGCTTATTCCTCTTTTTACCCTAAATTTATTTTGATGCACTATTCACTTAATCTACTTTCATGATATTTCTATTTTAATTTTACTTATAAAATAATAGTTTAGTTTTCATTATAAAGTAGTAATTTATATATTATGTAGTGTTTTAATTATTATACTGAATCTAATATCAACTTTTTGAAAATGTTACACTAAAGAAATATATACTCCATTTTCATTGAACAATGAAATTCATATAATTTTTTAAAACATAGAGTTATAATAATTTTTCAAAAAATAAAATTCATATAAATTATAATGTATTTTCTAAATCAAGAGAATGATGTTGAACTATTTAAAATATATAGAGAAAAGTTAATCTAAATTGGATATATCGAAAGAAAATTAGAGTTATACTAAAAATATATATGAGTTTAGACTAGATTATGTTTTAAATATCTTCTGAATAATATGTTAAAAAATGAAAATTATTGAATCATCATATGATTATAAGCTTTATAACATAGGTAAGAAACCTTCTATAATAATAATTTATTTGTTATCAATTTTAATATGATTTTTATTTATTTTTTGTTAGTTTGAGGAGGCAAGATTTTCTTTTTCTTATAAATAATTAGCTATAACTATATGAATCTTTATTATTTTATTGTTTTTTTATTATACGTGACCAATTAATATGGGAATATTTAAGAATGATCAATAACTATATTTAGAACTTGCCTTTAGACAAAAACGTTAACTGTAAATAAACTTTAGCTCCTACTTTAAGGCATATATACTTTTATATTTTGTTAAGAACTCAGTCAAGTTTTTGAAGTTGTTATTTTCTTATATCAATTTAAAGGAGAAATGTTCTTATTTGATATTAATTTTCTTGACACGTATTTATATTTCATGTTCAACTATCTTATAAGATTGAGAGTCACTTATTAGATGTAGTACATAATGTTATTAATTATATGAATAAAATTTTAAATATTAGAAGATAAGTAAATTATGTGAGGGAATATATTTTCAAATACAGAAATTACAAAATTTTTAAAATGGTATTGAGAACTTAGAAGAGATGTTATAGTTATATGATAAATTGATTTTGTATGTTTACTTTTGATTGTCCTAGGATTAAGGTCAATATTAATTTTACCACAAGTACATGATATAGCTGTAGCTAGTAAAAGCAAGTACAAGTCAATCTCACGAAGATAGTAATTATTAGTTGTTACCCTTTTTCTATTATCTAGCCTAAGAATTGGATGTTTGGTTTTTAATTAAAAATAAACTTAATAATTAAACTAAAATTAGGAACAATGATGAACACAATACAAAGAAAATTACTTAGAAAAATCAATATCAAATAAGAGCATCTGGGGGACATTAAATAATTAATCTTTTATCATGCAGTCATATTATTGATTATTAGACCATAGAAATTCCTTTCTTATGTTAATAACTCTCTGAGACTACTTACAATTAATTTATCAGTTGACTAATAGAAATCTTTTTATTTAAAATGCCTAAGATTGCATTATAGATGTATGAATTCTAATACTAGGTTTGACTCTAACATAGAGGATTATGTTGACCTATCTCTAGGGTTGTAATCAAATCCTTTCAATTATGGTAGATCAATTCATACAAAAGAACTTATCAATCTCAATCATAGAAATCAAATCATGTACTAATATTCTAAATATATTAGAACAGAAATAAAGCACAGAATTGAATCTCAATAATCAATCAATATAAATAAAACACATAATTGAATCTCAATAATCAATCAATATAATTGTATTAAATAAAATATTAAAACATATCGTTGCCACCACTACAACAGAAACTACATTTGGCTACCAAAAAATTCATCACCAAAACTCCCCAAATCATTGATAATAATAATTAGTGACGATTTATATTTGTTGCAAAAAATGTCGCCAAATCCTTACAGCTAAAAACTATAGGCAACATTTTTTGCTAATCATCGCTAATAGTTTTCTCCTATGCTTTATTTTCATAGCTAAAAACTATTACCGACATTTTAGGAAATCATCACCAAAACATTTTAGCTACGCTTGGATTTCGTAGCTAAAAATTATTAACAAAATTTTCGGAAACGTAGACAAAAGTTTTTAACTACGTTTCCAAAAATGTAGCCAAAAGTTTTTAGCTACGTTTCGAAAAACGTAGCCAAAAGTTTTTAGCTACATTTATGAAAAAGTAGCCAAAAAGTTTTAGCTACGTTTGATAAAATGTAGTCAAATTTTAATATACATTTTAGCAAAATATTATATCATGTTAACTATAATTATTTGTAAAATTTTTAATCCATATTATTATATATAATATTTGCTTTATTGATAATTTAACAAATTGTGTATAAAAAGTAAAATATCATTAAATTATACCAATAAAAAATATTCTTCGTATACAAGATTTTAATTACAACTTCAACAATTTTTATAGACAAAATAATAAATGCAGAGACTAGTTTACAAATTATAAATGTTGAGATAAAAAAATTGCAACGTAACTAGGACAATTAGGTAGATTTATCCATGTCGATGAGAGCAACTTCATATGAGCATATAAGAAAGAAAAGTGACTAGAACCTCCAGCGATTTGATCTCCACCAACTATTTGGAGCATATACTTGTTAAGTGTTTTTGCTCATGCATCTACATAAACAAGATAGTTTGTAAATTTTACAAAACATGATCATAACAACATAGACAAACAGTTAGCATAGACATATGTGATATATCCCTAAGGTAATAACAAGTATTGTTAGACCTAATTTTATTACATAAATATAAGATATAATATGTCACATTAGTTACTAAAATTGTTACTGAAATTATAATTGTTAAATATCACTCTAAATTTGAAAATTCATACGTTTAAATTATTTAATTTAATTATAAGTTCAAATTAATTGTAACTAGGTGAACAAAGCTCCTATAAACTACCATTCCTCCTTACCTACCCACTCTTTCTAACGCTCACTCTCTTTTCTGCTTTCCATCTTTTCTATCCATCAAAATTTTTTAGTTTCTATAAGTCAATTTTAAAAGGATATTATTGAACGGATATCCATATTGCGTCTTCTCTAGCTTTTTATGAAGAAAAAGTTTTAAGTTATACTTTCCAGTGCCCCTCAATCATAAATGTCCAATGTCCCTGCCAATTGTGCATTACTTCAATGAGAAACCAGCTAATTATTGACTTTTTTGCTTGTGGTTTTATGGAATATATATAGACCAACCAATTAAACACTGAGTTATTTCGTTGACAAAACTTAGAAATATCCAAAACTAATCTTAAAAATTAAATACCATTTCTGCACAATGTGGAGGCATCAATGTCGTTGATAATTTAAATCTTGTTGATGATGACTACATTCTCATTTTCTTTTCGATTCGTTTACATTTCCTTTCCCTCCCATTACTTTACCTAATATTACTTTACCTACTAATGACTATTGTGATATATACTATATGGAAAAACAGAAATGATTACCTTGTCCTGTAAGCATTTCTTTTGTTAATAAACACTTTAACATAATCCTAAGACAATTTTCATCGAACACTTTATACACATGATAAGTTCATTCGAAACTAACTAAAAAAATTATGTCTTTTCCCTTTCTTCACCAACATTAACACATTGAAACTAAAATTCAACCATTGATAGTCCAAATAAATGCAAACAACTCAAAAACATTGAAAAAACCTTCCAACATCAAAGCATTTAACACCAACAGTGCAAGTAGAAAAAAAATCAAGAACAAAGATTCAAAAACTTACCTCTACCAACAATTCACCAGAGACGATGGAAGCAGACAACGGAACACGATGGGCTCGTAAATGAAGAAGACAAAAGGATGGCGAATGGAGAAGAAAAAAAGAGCAAACGCATAGGAGAGATCAAAATAATTTGGGGAGGAACGAGGTCAGGTTCTTTGCATTAAAAAGAATCGAAAACGACATCATTTGTTAATTTTTGCTTTTTTTACATCCTCCAACATTTAGCGACGATTTTGAAAATCGTCACCAAAAATAAGCCTTTAGCGATGATTTCCAAAATCGTCACCAAAGGTCGACATTTAGTGACAATTTTCTAAAATCGTCACCAAATGTGAACCCTTTACTGACGATTTTGGAAAATGGTCACCAAAGTTGTACCAAATTAGTGTCGAACCTTTGGTGACAATTTTCTAAAATCGTCACCAAAAGTCTTTTTAGTGACGATTTTTGAAAATTGTTACCAAATGTCAACCTTTTAGAGACGATTTTCGAAAAT
>JANZXP010000005.1:35360858-35372729 GCA_027576715.1 Erythroxylum flavicans
GGGAAATGTTTGTAAATGATTTTGTGATGTAATAACTTTTGAAATTGGAAACGTTTTGTAAATGAAATTGATTAAAGGGTTTTAATAATTGTGATTTCGAGTTTTATGAAATAAAAGTTTGGGCCCTAATTTGATTATTGATTTTCGCATACGTTAGCGCAAATAAAAAAAATTTATACCAAGTTTCAAGTGTTTGATTGTTCTAGCATGCCACCGTTGTGGGATACGCACTCAAACATCACTCAGGATGTCGGGTACGTGTCTTGCGAGAGTAGGGTACTACAATATACTAAAGATGTCAAATGTCAAATTCAATTGAAAGGACTCAAAATGATTATCCTCTGTAATATTTCTTTTTTCAGAGATATTGATTGCTTACAATCTTATAAGTTATAAATTAGGAAATATAATATTTTTATGAATTGAAATTTCAACTTTTTAATATTTATCATTCGACTTTCATATTTAATGTTCTTATTGATTTTAATATTATCATTATCATCATTATCATCAGTACCTAATTGAAGTCTCGCTGAGACATGAGGTCTAGAGAACTCCGATAATACATAGCCTTACCCCTACTTAATAAAGAGATTGTTTTTGATAAATTATTAATTATAATATTAATTTATATTAATAGTAACATGACTAATAACTATTTAATTTCTAAATTAAATTTTGGTATTTATCTTTATTGAACTATGTCAAGTTTCAAATTATGGTTAAATAATTCTTCTTTAGATATACATGATTTTTTTGGTTATTTGTTTGTTTAACTCGATAAAGTGCTTGGCTTCTAAATGCGAGTAGGATGTTTTACACATTTGCATGAATGAAAGGATATGCTTGTTATTCAATGTGGTATGCCTGTAGCTTATATCTAGTTCTATCTCAAAAACATAAAGGAATACGACAATTAAGCAATGAAAGAGATTCAAGAGAATCTGAATGGAAGCAGAAACAGTTACGTATTAAGAAAGGGAGAGGAGCCATTAATGAAGAAAAAGAAGTACTAGAACCTAAAATAGTTAACAAATATGAGAAACCATGAAAGATCTCATGCACTAGACTCTCCAAATATCAAACTTCTTTGTTTCTTTTTCTCATCCACCAATTCCCTGCATTTATGAAACAGAATGAACATATAAATAAAATATTCGGCAAACGAATCATTAATTCACTGCCATAATAGCAAAAGGAAGCAAACTTTGATTTGGAAGCCCCACTCCCAACTTCAAAGTGAAGCAGAGGGGTCATTTTCACGAAACTGGTAATATTAAAAGAAAAAGAAATTGAAACGTAAAGTCAATCGTTAACCGGTAAAAGAAATTCTGAATGGATAGTCAATTGTTAACCAGTAAACACAACGTACGTAGGATTTCGGCCTTTCCAGTATATTTTTCCCACAAATATATTTTTATTGTCTTATGTTTTTGCTTCTGTAGGAATAACCTACATGCATAGCTTATGCATGAAATGTATATAGGAAAGCTATAACTAAGCCCTGTCAATATTATGTGGCTAGTTACTGCCATCACTTATTGTCTAACCGAATATGAAGGAATCTTCTCCTCAATTCCACCTTATAATATATTTTATATAATCATGTATTACTCATAACCATCCAAAGAAATTTAATGTGGAGGCGTCCACAAGATATACTATAGTCATAATATGTCCAAGTTTACCACCTTTGTTTCATCGAGACGTTGCAGCCATGCACGTAGTTGACCCTCCATTTGACAGCAAGTACACTTGACTGAATGGTTTTCACAATATAATATTCTTAAACCAAATTTTTATGCACATGTATCTGTGTTCGTGTGTCTATAGCACATAATCGGTCTTTGTTTTACCCTGTCCTATTCTCAAAATTTCCTACTTTCTATCATTGTTTTAAACAAGGTCGTGGGTTAGTTTCACAAGCTGACAAGGCCTTACAAGTTGCAAAGATAACCGATAATTAAGCGTTAAGCAGTGCAAAGCTACATACATACATACATATATATATATATATATATATATATATACACACACTTATCTCATTAGTTAATGTGGTTTACCATTTCCATTTCCATTTTGTAATATATCTATTATTCACCTTAAAATCAGTTGCATGCTTTCAAATTCTTACTTCAGCATAGTTCATCCCCTTTTCAAGTCCGGAACTTCCCTTATATAGAGAGCTTTCAAGCCTCAGTCAAGCATACTCACAGATCCCATCAACCAAACATCCCTCTCCTTTCTTTTACAACACCTTTCTAGTTTTAAACGCCAAAAGGCTTAGTTTATTACTTCTCTTCCATCACTCCCTCACGTTCTCATCATCATCCACCATGAAGAGAGACTCTAGCTCCGATAACGGAAGCAGCTGCAACACTTCCAAGATCAGCAAACTTTTCAAGAACGGATCAAATTCCAAGGCTGGCATCAAGTACATCTGCTTCGAGTGTTCCAAAGAGTTTACCAATGGGCAAGCACTTGGAGGTCACCAAAATGCCCATCGCATAGAGAGAACCATACGGACACAACTCCCTGGAATCCTAGAAACGATTCTGACCAAGCAACCAGCTGCTTTCCCTCAGGACAGCAGCCAGATGGAACCACTGGCTACCCTCATCGGTGGAGGTGGGGCTAGCCACGGTCCAGAAACTGCGGTGGTAAACGCATCTGGTTTCACTAAAACCAGAGAAAGGTTCCGCCCTTGGGGACCAAGAGGCTATCTCAAAGTGAACCCAAGAGCTAGGGCAAGAAATGCACATCCTCCACGCTATCATCCTTTTGGAGGTCGTGAGAATGATCATCAGCTTCAGGGCTCAGATTCTGAGAGAACCAGCACAGCTCCGATTGTTCCTGTCTCGAGGAATCGTGTTCCTGAAGGTGAGGTCAACTCGGAGAGAAATGGTGGTGTGGATTTGGAGCTGAGGCTAGGGTTTGGAGGGTAAAGCTTTGCCCCATACACCTCCAGCAGTCTATTTTACATGCATGAATCTTGCTTTTCATGTCTGTAACTTCTTAGTTTCATCCAATAAGTCTTTTTTTGCCCAAAAGTCACCGAAGAAAGCTACAAAAATCAAAAACCAAAAAACAGAACTTGTGTGTATATGATAAAGTTTCAGATACTCAGCCTGTGGCAGGAGAGGATATGAAGGAGTAAAGCTGCTGGGGTATTAAGGCAGCAAAGCTAAACCATTCTAGGGGCTTAGTTTGACGGTTGACTCATTATATTGTACAAGTTACTTGTGTTTGTTGGAGTTGTAAATCGTGGTCGTAATTATCGCCGGTGTAAGCGCAAATCTGGAAAAGGATGTACTATGTTCTCTCTTTGTATTTATTTATATGAAAAATATATACATTATATAGCATACAATTGTATATACCTAGTTCAAATTTATGTAGTATAGTTTTGGATTTTTTAAATTATTCCCTCCCTCTTTATTTCTCATTTTCTCTTCTGACTGGAGAGAAATGAGCAAGATGCATAATTATGAATATCCTAAGTATTCACTCATTCAAATATAATTTTTCTTCCCATCCAAAATCATCATTTAACCATTATTGATAATTATTTTGATTAAATCAATTAATATAATACTTTTTATTATTTATAATAATGACCGTCCGCCAAACTTTTTTCTTCTACTAATATATAGTCTTACTAAAATTGCAGTAAATTGTGTGGTATAAATTAGTGCACTAAAGTCACTTCTAACCAATTTTATATTAATATATTAATAAGTAACTGCAAGAGTTTGAATCGAGACTTTTCCTCATCTTAATTATTGCTTATAGGCTATCATATGATTTATTGAACAATCAAGCTTTTAGTTAGGCCTTTCCTAATTTACGATTGGATTTCTTTTACGTATATAGGTCAAGACAAGTGAAAATCTACTGGTTAATTAAGAGATGATCTCTTATATGAACTAAATTATAATTTATCTTTTCTTGGGTTCACATTTGTATTTTATAGTCCTTTTATTGTTTTGTCTTGTGATAGAATAAGATTGAAAAATCTACATGAACATTATCGAAAATTTATATAGCCATATCTCATTACACAATTAAGGGCAAATTTTAGGACACAAGGATCTCTATTTTGTGAAGATCAGGAGAGGATCATTAATTGTATAATGCCTTCTTTTTGTATTTTACAAAAAGACTGTTTCTGTAACTCAAACTCATAATCTTCTGATCACAAAGTAATAACTTTACTAGTTACACAATAATAACTATAATTTAGTTTGTAAGTTTGGAGTATAAGATGTAGTATCATACAATTAATTCTTGAAAACATTGACAATCTCAAATATTTGACTAAGCATACACACTAAAAGCTTTCATGCCGTATACAACAAAACAAATAATTGTGTTAGTTCATCGTTGATTGTATCAATTTATAGATAAGTCATAGAAAGTTTTATTAGGAATATACTTTAAATGAGTTCTAAATATTGGATTAAAGGTGTTAGTTCATCATTGATTATGTTAATTTACAGATAATTCTTATAAATTCCAACAACAGGCTACTTTAAATGAGTTTTGATATTGTGTTGAAGGTAAAGAGAAACTTGTGACTTGTTTGTGAGACTAATTTTAAGTTAATCCTAAACGGACATCAAAAGCCAAATAAGTAAAATGAAAACTTAAATATGACCATAAGGCAGCCACCATGCATACGGTGAATATCAATTATATTATGGAGCATATAAATCAGTTATTGATGTGAATTAGTTTGAACTTTTAAAAATAATTTGTTTAAGCAATGATAACATATGAATTCATTCTCACAAAGAACCAATTAATAATCATTGCTCTTGTGAGCCTTGGGACTTAATGAGAGTAAATATTTTAATTTTTTTTACTAAATTTTAATTTTAGTCTCTATTAAACTTTACACTTTTTAATGTATAAAGAAGTTTACAAGTAATCTCTTTATATATATATAATTATTACAAATTAGTGTGATAACGTCAACTCTGATTCTTGGTCTCTTTAGAATTAGTTGATTAAAAGACATTTAGAGTGAGCTGTAAAACTATAAAAGTCTTGTGGACATAAAATCACGAAATATATATGAAATATAAACACAATAACTCATAAATTAAGCATACATAGGTGATCATTGACTTGTCCAGTGAATTTATAAATGTTTTCATCACAACGATATAGTTTACGGGTTTAACCCTTAGTTCTCAAGAATTTCTTGAATTTATCGATCGGTCTTAGTAGTTATGGAAGTTTTTCTCAAGTTTGTGTTTGATCACGTTATATTAAAGGTATGTGTGTTTCGGATGTTAGGGTAGTGGTAGAGTTGTACGAACTGAATGAGCTAGTTCAGGTTGGCGAATTATATAAGTTAACTAGGGTATTTGGATCTGGATTTTTGTAAGAAGTTCAGGATATGATCTCAAACTTTGTAACATTTTCGTTTTTAGTTGTTTCCAAGATGTAAAGGTAGTTACTCTTTCCTAAATCTCAACCACACCGGTGTCTCCTTTAAAACATAGCCCAACTGTCTCTAACTTCTCAACCTCAGGTAATCGATTCAATATAGAATACCTGTTAGCCCTAAAAATCCAAAATTTTGAAGACTGGAACCTTCAACTTCATGGACAACTTCTCTCTATTGCATGGTTTCGCATCTCTAGTGATTTCACCCACATTAGTTGTAGCATTGGTTATGAAGGCTCTGTAAGAAATATGGCCTAATGTTATGGCTTATATTTTCTATAAGGCCATATTAAACTTGACTTAAGGTTTTCTTAATTTAATTATATATTAAATCTTGACCGTTAATTTAGTACTTGATAGACATACAAGTTTTAATGTCAACAAAGAAGTGTATATAAACTAGTCTTCTCTTCACCCTTATGAAGTACAGACAAAACAAATGCAGAAAGAACGTATTTGTACATTGAGTTATCCATCAAGCTATCATACAGAAAGAGGGTTAAGAGAGAGAAACAAGTTTGTAATTGTTGAAAGCATTCTCTTTATATCATAGCAACTTTCGCTCAAGGTAAGTGATTTATTCGCTTCATCTATGTGGTTATTATTATATTCAAGATCTAAATGAGCACGAATAATTTACATATGATTCATGATTTATGTGTTGACGATTGAATAATCAAGAATAGAAAACTTACATGTGGTATCAGAGACTCAGGTTTTTGAATAGATAATAATCCTTAGATTAATGATTTGATGATTGTTTCAATTATGATGTTTATAAAAATTATGATTTTAGGGTTTTGTATAAAGAATGAATTTTCCATTAAATAAAAGGTTTATATACTGGATAATAAGATAACGGTGCCAACTTAGTGAGGCTGTGAATGATTTGTTTAATCAATTAAGGAGCTTTTGCTTGATTAGGTCAAGTGACGATCACGGGTGACATTGGTTTCTCTAGATTGTCATTTTCTATTTCCTCAATGGTGTTTCGTTATTGTTTGGTCCATTGAATATGCACAACAGTCACCTTGTCGTGTCTTCTCTTTTTTCTTTTGTTTATAAGTTTGAGTACATACCGAAATCAAGGAATTGGAGTAAGTAAACAAAAGGGTTTAAGGTGGATAAATTGTTTAACCTTATGGAAGGGTAGTAAGAGGCACATATGGACATCTTTTCAATTCTTGAAAATTACTGTGTATTGCTTCATCTTTCATAACTTCTTATAGCACCCCACTCTCATAAGGCATATTCTTGAACACTCCAATGGTATTCGAAAGCATACTCTACTAGGGTGGCATGCTAGAATAGTTAAACAATCAAACTCATTGAAATTTTTTTCACGTAGCATACACATTTTTCACGTAGCACACACATTTAGTCACTTAATCCAAGCATCATTCAAGGTTCAATTCAAGCTCCATTCAAGCCTAAATGAAGTCCAAATGCATCATAGTTAAGTACCTTATCCTTAATTGGTTCAGCCATTGAACAATTAAAACATTACCAAGAAAAAGCACTGCCCACGATCATGACAGAAACTAATCTCCCATTTTTCCAATAATTTTCTAGTTTTTCTTAAGACAGATTTTTAGGTCAGTTTTGTATGACCATTATGACCTAGTAAATGAGGTACTTTGGCAACACCTTCTCTAAAAAAATGTTCCTATATGTCTTAAGTTTCTAATGACATAAAGTTTATGTAGTGTGGTTCAGTATTCTGCAAGTTATACCTAAAATACAAAAGACTGTTGTCAAATGACAATAACACTCTGTACTCAACTTCAAACCAAATTTCAAAACCCTTTGGGACATAATTAAAATTCAATTCCTTCATGAAAATTGTATCCATATGTCTCTAGATTAATATAAAATTAAAATCATCTAATTTAGATATCTAGAAATAAAGTTATAGCTAAAAGACATATGTATGTTCAGTGGAAATACAACAACTAACATATTCCAGCCATTCTCTTGCATTCCCACGATCGTGACAGAAACTTCTGGGACAGGCCACAATCGTGAAAGAACTAGATTTTGGCTAAGCCACGATCATGGGATGAGGGTCATGATCATAATAGAAAATTAGTTTTGTCAGGCCACGATCATAGGGTAAGGCTACGATCGTGCCCTACACTTTTTTCCTCATTTCTTCCACGCATTTAACACACATACTAACATCAATTTCACTCTAATTTTTCATAATTTACCTCTTCTATTGCTACATCATTTCATAATAATTCAACTACCATATTGATTGCATTAGCTCTCAAAACTCTACTCATTTGATTTATCATCTTTTTCTTAATCTCATTCATACATAAAATCGTATCTTATATGCATTTTTAACTTTCTCCTTATTACATATCATTCATCTCATGTAAAGTCATTCATGTCTACTTCATTCCCCTTTTATTTTCTCCTAATTTCTATCTCATCTTCTAATTGTTATTTATTTCATCTTCCATATGTTATCCTCAATCAATTTAGAATTATAGAGGCATAACCATTATGAAATTCTAATCTCAATTTTATAGGCATATTCTTACACTGAATCATAAACTCTTATCATGATAATCAAACAACCATTCTATGTCCAATTTCAACCTCTCAAGATCATAGTAAATTTTGTTTTCATTTAACTTTGCTTATACACTTTAAAATCTTATCATTTCTATCATATCTCTATTTTCCTAAATCAATCCACGTCAATATATTCACACCTATATCATACTCAAGGATACACTATCACAGTACAATATTGATATCATGTTCAATGATATAACCACACACACAATTGTAGTGAATCTTTATCTATCATATAGAACTAGATACTATTTCTCATTTCTAAATATTCGTAAATTTTCATTTTCTCACATTCAGACATATTATTATCCTTCTCATTGCTTCTAACAGCTTAAACTCTTAATGAATGCTCATGTGTGTGACTCATGTAAATGCAACTTAGACTAGGGATCAGTTGCCACTACATGCTAAGAAATGTATAAAATGCATGTATCTCGACACATAGTTTGCAAAATGCCCATGTAAGATAGTAAATATAGGCTCTGATGCCAAATTATAGTACCCCACTCTCATAGGGCATATTACTAAACACTTCGACAGTATTTGAGAATATACTCTACTAAGGTGGCATGCCAGAACAGCTAAACATTCAAACTCATTGAAAAAAAATTTTCACGTAGCATATGCTTTCTTAGAAAAACTTATAATCATTTTGGCCCATTTTATTTATAAACATCACCAATTACAATTGTCATTACAGCCTCACATTTGATCAAACATTAAATACAATGTCGAAATTTCAATAATCTTTTGGGCCCATTACAAATACAAAACACTTTTATTCATAATGTCATTACATTACATAATCATTCACATACACATTGTACAACACTTGTGAATACAAACTTTACGACAAAATAATGAAATTCAAATGCAAACGTGAACTAATCCCAACCTCTATCTTTTATCTAATTGCAGTGGTTAGACTCTAGTTGGTCTAACTGGGTGTCTCCTCTGAGCCTAAAAAATATATTGCAAATTTTGGGATGAGTTTTGCGAACTCAGGGAGCAGACCATCCTCGATGACTTACTCATATCACATAACACCACAGTTCATATAATCATAAAATTCACATCACTTCATCAATTAACACTTTATTCATTTATTGCACCTTTCACATTTAGAGTAATCAAACAGTTCATTTTCATCATTTAAAACATACATATCAAATATATATGCAATGCTTATAAGACTTACTTTCAATTGTTGCTGTTGTGACCGAATGCATGTAACTGTCCTACATCCATTATGGATGTCAGGCTCATTAATAACTGTCTCTTATCCGTTGGAGATACAGGGCTCATTTTACATAGTGATCCAGATGCTCTTACCAAATTCTGAGCTTTAAGCTCTTTTTCACTTTCTAAGCTTTAAGCTCTTTTTTAGTGGCTACTCCGGTCACAACAACCTTTATGTTATCATGTGTTCATGTAATGAAATGCATCATATTCACATATATTCAATCAGTTACTTAATTTTAGTTTCACTTTCACATTCACATTTATCATCGGGCCTTGGTCTGGCATTCAACAATAATGTTGAGGGTCACTTATTCCATTAAGATTCACATTCACATTCACATTCAATGAAGCACTTCCTATGCTCTCACATTTATCAAACCCCTCAGATTGTTAATGCCTGGAATTGTCTCAATCACATTCATATTTAGTAATAATTTAATACAGAAATTTAAAACAGAACAAACAATGACAGTGTGACCATCTAGGTTGACTCACAGTATGCTCCAGATTAGCATTTGCTTTCATGATCAGAAAACATCTGGATTCGGACATTCTATCCTGTATATCAATATTATGCAATACACATATTGCACACACATTATTAATTGCACAATCACATAAACATTCAATTATACACATATGCATATGTGTAATGCATAATGCATGCTCACATTGTCCATTTTGGGTATGTTTCCTTAATCACGTCTCTTGATCATTCAGACCTTATCTTTTGTATGTGTCTAGCTTATTCTTAGGTTTACACCTCAAGACCACTTAGTTATTCTAATATCATAAATCAATTAGTTGTCATTTCTTTTCTAGCATTATATGCTGTCAAACTTCCCAATTCTCATTCACCTTTACTTAATACATATTACTCAAATCCTTTGAATCACAACCATAATCATATGAATATCTTCATTCCCATTATACTCATGCTTTTGGTACTTTGATATCAAAATTCATTCACTAAGTTATGAATTCAATTATTACCTCATAAATATCACACATTTAGTCACTTAATCCAAGCATCATTTTAGGTTCAATTCAAGCTCCATTCAAGCTTAAATTAAGTCCAAATGCATCATAGTTAAGTACCTTATCCTTAATTAGTTCAGCCATTGCGCAATCAAAACATTACCATGAAAAAGCACTACCCATGATCGTGCTATTCATTGCCACGATCGTGGTGTAATTGCATGATCATGACAGAAACTAATGTCCCATTTTTCCTGCAATTTTCTAGTTTTTCTCAGGACATATTTTCAGTTCAGTTTTGTATGACCATTAGATTCGGATAAATCCAAATCTTCCCAAGTTGCCATCATACTCTTTTTATTTCCTTTATTCTTCTTCGGTTCTCTTCTAAGTAGCGGACATTCAGACTTATAGTGTCCTAGTTTGTTACACTCGTAGCAAATGATAGAGGTCTTCTCATTTTTTAGTTCTTTTTTGCTATTTTTCTTTAAAAAAATTTACTTCCTTTTGTTTTCTTTTTCCACATCCTTCTGATCTTTCTTGAAATGAAAGATAATTCGTCATCATCTTCACTTGAATCGTGATCATATTCACTGGTATCATCATTATTGACTTCTTCGATCTTTAATGCTTTTGACGATGAACTTCTATTTCTCTAAGTCTTGTGATTTTTTTAACCAGCCTTTAATGCTATAGATTTGTCTCTTTTAGGTTTATCTTCAGCATCAAGCTTTACTTCATGTGTCTTCAAAAAACTAAGTAATTCGTCTAGCTTTAATTTGCTCAAGTCTTTGACTTCTTGTATTGCAGTGACTTTGGATCTCTATCTTTTCGGTAGACTTCTGAGAATCTTCCTGACATGGTCTTCCTTATCGTAGATTCTCCCAAGAGCTTTAAGTCCATTAACGATAGTTTGAAATCATCCAAATATTTGATCAATAGACTCATCTTCTTTTATTTTAAACAGCTCATACTGATGTACAAGAATACTAATCTTAGACTCTTTCACCTGGTTTGTGCCTTCATGTGCAATGGATAGAGTGTCCCACATCTTCTTCGCAGTTGCACATCCATGAACTTTATAATATTCACTTCTGCTTAAGTACATCTCAAAAAGAACTTGGCCTTTGAATTTAGTTGAAATTTAACTTTGTGATCAGCTGACCATCTATTACGAGGAATGGTATTTCCTTCATCATCTATTGGCATGTATGGTCCATTCTCGATGATATCCCAAAGATCAATGAGTGTGGATTCTATGAAGAGCCGCATCCTATACTTCCAATAATGATAATCTTCACCATTCAATACAGGAGGTCTTATGTCGGAAGCACCTTCAGCTATAAAAACATGTGATTCAGCCATGGATCTTTGTCCTCACTTTGTAAAGGTGGTTCCTAGAAATTGAGCTCTGATACCAATTAAAGTAAATCACACATAATATTGAATTTACGTACAATATACGAGATACATAAGAAGGGGGTTGAATTGTGTATTCTTTTCATGAATACAAAAACTTTACTATATCTTATTGAGAACTTTTCTAACTGTTAAAAGAATACCACAAAAGTTATACAAAAATAGTTACGTAGTTAAATCGCAAATAACTTC